>CM021110.1:79935892-79978205 GCA_007115665.2 Sequoiadendron giganteum | reverse complement strand
TTGCAAATTGTTGATACATGTGGTGTAATGTGAAATCTATAAATTGCCATATCTCGAGGGGTTCCCTGGCAAGTCGTATAGGGGAGTAAATGCACTAGGGAATTATTTTAAAAGGGGTTGTGAAAGAGACCGGTATGAGATGGTCATTAATCCATTCTTCCCCTTGTTTTATGATTGTTCTTATCTGTATGGAGGAGTCTTTAGAGAAGGGCCTCAATACTATCTTTCCTTATGGCTATGGTATCCAAGAATATCCATCCTTGTAAACCCCATTGTGTGAGCCTTATGTTGTAAATTATGTAATTGTATGAGGACAGAGACACCCATTGGGAAGAACATCCTTTGTATGATGACAAACACACCCAATTGGGAAGAGCATCCTTGTTATTGTTGTGTGTTCTTGTGAAATTGCAAGTAAATGTGATGTGACATACCTATGAACTATGTGAGAAAAATAGTAACAAATGATGCAAGTTAATATTTTTAAGACATGGTATGAGTGTCATGATTATAAGACCTAAAATGTGAAGCTAATAACTATATGACATGAGTTGAAATTGGAACATAGATATCTCCTTTACATCATGAGTGATGTTTATGGTGCAAGGGGATTTTGTGGCGTATCAAATATGTTAATTTATTTATATATTTTTGTGAAATTTAGTTGAACCTGGTTATATTGTCAATGATTTATAACTACATGGATAACTATTAACATTTTTATATTAAGACTATACTAGATAAATGTTCTATTGTGAAAATTTTGCTTCAAGAATTTGGATGAGCAATTCATAGAAATGGTGTCCCTAATGTGAGCTTATAGTTGAATGTTTTGATTATTTCATCAAAGAAAAGGGCAAAGTAATTAGTATGATTAATAGATTTATGTGTTTTTTTATGAAGATTTTAGTCTCGAACCTTATAGACTTCTAGGAGGAAGTCTAAGCTAAGGGGAGGGGAATGTAAGGCTCTGCTTTATGTGTGATTCATTCTACTCTATTTTCTTATGTGCAATCGATTAACCAAATTGTTAGATAGATTCAAGGTGATAAATAAAGTGAATGTGTTGTCATCTTTGGAATATTATTAGTCGCATTAATAAACTCTATGGAAATCATTTATCTTGCTCTCTAAAAATAACGTATTAAGATTAGTGTTAATACTAATAATAATATTAATAAAATAATGACCTTGTTGATATTAAGTTTAATGTTAATATTAATAAGATTAATATTAGCAATGGTATTAATAATTATCTTAACATTAACTTCAAACATAAGTAGTGTTCCTAATGAGTTTAACAACGATGTTAATATTCAATCATCTGGTGATGTAGAGTATAAGTAAGTAATTGGCTATGCCATTTGGATAGTTACCATTATAAATTAATTATGTTCAATACTATTATATTGTTATATAATATTTATAAGTTCATCATAGTTAGAATTGTCGTATGCGATTATTATTTTATATGTATTTGGTATTGTTGCTAACTTTATTTCAATAAGTAGCGATGAGCGAGATCATTATATAAGGTGATTAAATAGATTAATAGAATATAATAAGAGTGATATTATTGTAAAAACACTACTTCTTGATAAACTAGGAAGTTACTCACATCAAACTTGAAATAAGAGTTATTACAAGAGGATTAGATATTATGGATAGGTAATATTATATTCATGATTATTGTGATCTACTCACACATATATCTTTGTATTCAGCTAATAAGCCCCTCTATTCAGACTTGTGAGATTACTATTAGAAAGAAGAATATGTTAAGAATTTAAGGAATGCCATTTGAAAATAATAAAATAATAGTGGTAGATGCTTTCCCCAATCTAAGATTTTTAAATCTCCATGAAATGAAATCTAAGGGAAAACACACAATAAAACAATAAATTGTGGTTTAGATTCAAAATCTGGGTTTGTTGGCTCATTTACCATGAAGCGATGGGCTAGGCATTGATGAGCCTTGGGTCGATGCAATCCATGGGTAGCTGCACTTGGCCAACATTGAATGCAACACCAATGGCCAACATTGAATGCAACACTTTAATTCCTTACCGCCAACAACACAGTATTGTATGCTTAACGTGATCTGGGAAAATCAAGTCGCTCACTTTTCGATTTGGTGGGTATTCAACAACCATGACTTTGAAATAATATGATAATTATTGGAGGATTGTAGGAAATATTTTGCGTGTTTTCCCATGCTTCAATATTTAGCACATATCTTCAACCTTGTGAAAATTCGGGGAGATTGGATGGTTCATTACATGACCATACTTTGCTCCCATCTAGAGGCGTGTTTAAATCGATTAGCTTGTGATAGTGTGGGAGGAAGGCAAGAAAATTCCACAAGCTAAAAACAAAAAACAAAAAAAACAAAGGGAAAGATGCTATCAAATCATTGAGACATTTTTTTTCCCTCCGGTCAAGTGCATCTTGATCCAGGGAATAATTCCCAGGCTATCTAGTTAATTGTTAGTTTGAGGCGGGGAAATGCATTTTGGAGGGAAGAAAGGATATTTTTTGTCAATTTTGGAGGAATTTTGGTGGGGGATTATTTTTTTGTTGTGAACGAGCTAGAGTAGGGTGATGGTGATAGCACTATTGAATGGTTGGCTAACATTTCAACAAAGCTGATCATTTAAAAAGAAAACCTATAAAGAATAAGGCATGGTTTCTTTTGGCCAAATGAAATGCACTAGATGGCACAAAGGCAACAACCATCGATGACTCTATGATTTTGATTAGGCCTTGTTCAGAATTGGTCTTGTTATGGGCATATGAATAATCGATTGAGAGGCAAACTTCATTATTTCCTTGAGCTAAATCATATGTACATAATGTTGGATGTTGCATATATGAATTTATGCAAAAATAAAATAATAGATAAACACCTTTTTTGAAATGCGTTTGAAAAGTACATTACACTATGTATGAGATTCTAAACCCAAAAATGCCATTTTCATGTCGCTAACACATCCTCTCTAAGTGTGTGTTCTTCAATCATCTAATCTCCAAAAAAATATCCTTGTTGATCTTATCAGAGTATTTTTCTTTAAATGACTGATCAAGGTAGTCAATACAACAATAGTACTCAGTCAATGTAAATAACTGTGTCGTTGTTCGAAATCACCATCAGGAAAAAACACTTATAAATAGCAATCTTAACTAATTAATGTATCATACCTCAATCTTCTTAAACTTAAATGTTGGACTTGACTTGACTTGACTTGAGTGAATTTGACTTGAAGTTGCCAACATAAGAATTACAAACTTTTGAAATTGCCTTCTCAACCTTTACCTTAATTCTCTGAACTAAAACATCTTGATTTCTGAATATACATCTGTTTCTTTCCAACCATATTGACCAGATTACTAAAGTCGAAGTAACTAACTAGATACATGCAAATAGTGCAAAATTATAAAGAATTGGCCAGCTTGAAAACAAGTCCCAAAGAGACTCAGGCAATGGGAATGCAACATTCAGCTTGGTCATGATGAAGGTTCAGACCTCATATGCCATTGAACAAGAAACAAAGAGGTGATCAACAGTTTCATCTTCCTCTTTGCATAAAACACATTTGAAAGTTCTTGTTATTCCATTTTGTTCTAGGCGATCACTTGTGAGGATCCTTTTCTTCAAATCCAACCAAAAAATGTATCTAACCTCAAGGAGGTTAGAGGCAAAGTCCATTCCTATACCCTGGGTCAGCAAAGCAGGAACTAGCACACAAGATAACTAACCCTTGCCTTTTCCCACTACCAAGTGGAGTCGAACCTGTGACCTCGAGGAATGCAAACCCCAAGCCCCAGCCAACTCTGCTACAAGTGGTGACTGATTGTTGAGTAGACCTTATGAGGTTATGAGTTTCTCTCATCATTCCTTGACAATTACAGTTGTGAAGGAGTGAATTAAAAAGGGAATAACTAGGCTATTAACATTATCAAACATTATGTACCCTTATGTGAATAATATTTTTGAGCATGAACGAGTTTAAATAGATAAGTTTAAAGATGTTGTTTGGTTAGAATTTAAATTTAAAGTGCACCTATGTACCCTCCTTAGGACTCATAAATGCTTAGGATGATCAAAGTTTTAAATAGATTAAACATGTCGATTGGATGTTCCATTCATGTTGGTGATCATGTTATGGTGAACTATCTTGGTGAAAACCAAGTTAATTTGCAATAAAAGTGCAAATGAAAACAAAGTGAATGGCTAGAAAATGTTAGCTCAATTAATGAATATTGTTATTATAATATTCACCCTTGCTCTATCATATAACCATGAACCTTATGGAGATGAAGGGATGAGTTTTAAGACACGGCTATTGTGTAGAGAATACAACTTTACTAAAGTAAACATCATTTAAATCCATAGTGCAAGTGAATAACTTAGTATAAAACACTATAATTCTTATTTCTAAATCTAGATGCCTTGGGGAAATTTGAAAATGAAAATTCTTTCCTTGTGTGTGGACAAATGAAATGTCTCTAAATAGTGCATGTTGCCTTGAATTCAATTGAATGAGTGTTTTGGTGTAAAGCTATCTTGAAATATGTTTGATTGGGTACAATACCTCTGTCCCAAAATTGTATTATTACCTCAGGATGTATCACATAATCAATTAATATTGAAGTAAAAGGGAATAGTCAAATAATATGCATGGTAAATAAATAATAATGATGGTAAAGAAAAGAATGCACTAATAAACCTTGCATTGTTAAATTTCAAATATAAGCTCCTCTTTCATTACATGGTATGCCTGAAAGGTAAAATGTCGTGTGCATTATAGTAGCCTTACATTCGCGACACTAAGGTTCTCAATTGCATTCGTATTGATAGAAAATCATATAAATATTAACTCATTATATCCTATTTAGGGATTCAAATACGAATTGCATGGCTAAGTAATTTTTTGAGTCAAAAGAATGTTGTGCTTGTGGAGCTAATAAATTTGACTATGCTTACCTCATCATGTGTGAGTACTGGGTAGCCTTGTTTGATAAGATGTCTTATAGTGGTTGTGTTCGTCAATGATATAATAGAATATTTTGCTGCTTAATTATGTGTAAGAAAATAGTTTGTTTCTTTAAAAGATGAAAGTTGCAAGTAAAGCCCATTTTGTTTTCTTTGTGGACATGTGAACACCCCGTAATGGTTCTTTTGTTTTGTAATAAGGATTTTTTTGTGGATAGACCAAGTCATAAAAGTAAGTGTATGTTGTGCATCCTTGACTCATATGGAATGAAATGATAAGATTCTTGATAGTTAGTGTGGTTTTCCATGTGGAAACCAGTATATGTGTTGTGCCCCAAGTATGAGATATAGGGTATCTGACTTGGGATAAGGGTGGTGGATGTCTAGTACGATCCCCTATGTGTACCCTTCGTGATTATCTTGTGTAGTTGATTTCTTGTGAAGTGGAGTACGCATGAAATGTGTGGATGTGTATTTATTAAATGAAATGTTATGTATTCTCTTATGTTAGTCTTATTTGTATGTTAAGTGTGTACCTCTAGTGTTTGGTTCACTCGTTATGGGAGTGTGATGCCAGCTAGTGTAAATAGGGGTTGAAAGGCACATGTTCTCCCATAGGGAAATTATGTGCTCAAGTCGTTGTCCCTAATCTTGATAAAGGATCTATGTCGAGTCGTTATAATCCTCCCATGGATGTTGAACGTGGTCTACTCCCCCACATGTGAGAGCCACACTTGTTGGTTCAGAGTGCAAACCTATTTTTTGATGTTATAACCCATGGGAAAAGGATGGAATTACATGAACCACTAGTGATTCATATTTATCTGGTTGGGAACCACCAACTATTCATATTCATGTGGTCAGGGACCACTAGTGATTCATATATATATGTGTTTAGGGTTTGCCAATTATTCATATGTATGTGGTCAGGGACCACTAGTTACTGCATGTTATATACTTATGTGGTTAGAGAACCACCATTCCCCTCCTCCCCTTAGGTGGCTTATCTAATCACACAATGCTCGTAATGTGAAAAAAATATTATTGAAATATGAATTATTTGTAATTCTTGATTGATGTTTAATTTTATCATGTGCCAGCAATGTGGAATTCTACATTTATTTTATTAGGATGTTAGCCATTTGAAGGTTGTTGTAGTCTTATTTGCCTCAAGGACTTGTTTAATTTCGTTTTTGAATTATGAAAAAAATGTTGCAATGTAGCTACAATTGATCCTTATTTTGTTTCTCTTGAATTGATAGTTTCCCCTTTGAGATTTTTATTGAAACTTTGGTTTGTGACCTTATGCTATTCAATTTGAGGCTTTCTCCTTATTTGCAAATTGTTCACATGTGTGGTGTAATGTGAAATCTATAAATTGCCATATCCCAAGGGGTTCCCTGGCAGGTCATATAGGGGAGTAGATGCGCTAGGGAATTATTTTGAAAGGGGTTGTGAATGGGCCGGTATGGGATGCTCATTCATCCATTCTTCCCCTTGTTCTATGATTGTTCTTATCTGTATGGAGGAGTCCTTAGAGAAGGGCCTCAAGACTATCTTTCCTTATGGCTACAGTATCCAAGAATATCCATCCTTGTAAACCCCATTGTGTGAGCCTTATGTTGTAAATTATGTAACTGTATGAGGACAAGCGCACCCATTGGGAAGAGCATCCTTTGTATGAAGATAAGCGCACCCAATTGGGAAGAGCATCCTTGATATTGTTATGTGTTCTTGTGAAATTGAAAGTAAATGTGATGTGACATACCTATGAACTATGTGTGAAAAATAGTAACAAATGATGCAAATTAATATTTTTTAAGACATGGTATGAGCGCCATGATTATAAGACCTAAAATGTTCTCTTAATGACATATTTGGACAAAATTTGAAGCTAATAACATTGTGACCATGACCACATATCCTTCCCCTCCTTGTTGTAGAGTGTTGATAAACTCCTTGCCAATACTTAACAAGACACTAGGGGTCTTTGACTATCCTTCTTCCTCATCTGACAGTGACTGCAGTTTGAATGTCTTTCCATTTTTCTTGAATGAGATAGTGTTCTCCTTACCATCATAGATGGCTCCTCTATCATACTGCCATGGCCTGCCCAATAGAAGATCGCATACATCCATGGGCAACACATCACAAATCAACTTGTCCTTGTACCCTCTAATGGAGAACTCCACCGTTGTCTGCTCATTTACAAGAACACTTTGCCCTTTGTTCAACCATGTCACCTTATAATGGTTCGTGTGGGGTACTTTCTCCATCTTCAACTTCCTCACTGCCTCCTCTGAGATAATGTTATCAGTAGACCATGAATCCACTATAACCTTGCACACCTTTCCAAGTATTTTTCATCTTACCCTGAATAAGGATCTCCTTTGCTTTGGCTCCTCCTTGACTGGTTGTCTGATTAGAACTCTTCTAAACATCAGGTTCTCCCCCATTTCTGATTCAATGTGACTAACCTCTGGTGACTTGATACTCATGGTGTCCTCTTGAGCATATGCTACCCTCTTTTTTGTATTTGATGAAGATGCTTTCTCTGAGCACCTATAAGTTGGATGTCCTACTTGACCACAGTTATAACACTTCATACTAGCAAAGTATGAGTTACTTCTTCCTGCTCTTCTTCCTCTATTTGAACCTCCTTGAGGTCCTCTACCTCTTACATGGCCTCCTCTAGAAGTTGTTTCACTTCCATGCTCTGTGAGTTTAGAATCTCCCTGACTTCTTTGTTCAGTCCCTCTACCTTGATATCCACCTCTATGTCCTCTTTGATCTCTACCTTTACCTCTACTCTTGGAAGCTTGGTCTTGTTTCCTCTTGCTCCTCTCTTCAATCTTTATAGCCAATTGATAGCATTGGTGCACTATATTGGGACTTAGAAGAGTCAACTCCTCTTGAATGTTCCACTTGAAGCCGTTAAGATACCTAGCCACCTTAAGACTTTCATCCTCTGAAACATTAGACCTCATACAAATTTTTTGAAACTCCTCAGTATAAGAATTCACATCTTGGTCTCTTTGTCTCAAGCTTTGTCTTTTCTTATGTAACTGAATCTCATAATCATTTGGCATGTATGCTTCTCTCACTTTGTCAACCATTCCCTTCCAAGTTGAAATAGGCTTCTTGCCTTCCTTTTCTCTCTCTGTCTGAATGAATTTCCACCATGTCAAGGTAGAACCTCTTAATCTTGACTTTTCCACCTTCACCTTTTGTGCTTTAGTGACTCCATCACACTCAAAATGGTTTTCCATTCCCTCTATCCAATCCATGACTAGATCAACTTCCAATTTCCCACTAAACAATGGTATGCCTTCAAGTGCTTTTCCACTCATAGCTTTTAATGCCTTCAAGAAAGTCTCTTCTTGCAAAATAGGGTCAGGTTCAAGGATTTTGTCTTCCTCTGCAACCTCTTCACTCTTGGGTACCTTGCCCTCCAACCTATCACTGACCTCATCGGTCTTGGTTTGCACATTATTCATTGCTTGCTCAAGTTGAGCTATCTTTTCCCTCAATCTTCTATTGTCTTCCTCTTGATCTTGACCTTCTTGGCCAAATCTATATTTGTCACCATGGTTGTAAAACCACTAGACTCAAGCTGACATACAACAATCAATCCCAAATCTTTTGTTGCTCTGATACCAATCTGATAGGGAGGTTGGATGAATCAATCACTGATTCATGCTCCAGGTCTTGTTTGGAAGACCTCTAAGGTGTCTCACTCCACCACTTCAAACCTATGGGACCTTTTCTTGCTTAGGTTCCCCTGGTTCTCCTTGCCAACCCAACTACCATCCTAGCTTTACCTACCAAGTCAACCTTGGTGCAATTTTGTAAAACTCTCCTTAGCCCTTAATCCACCCTAAAGGCTACAATCCTCCAAAATCTTGAATGTAACTTTGCAGGGGTGTGGAGGTGTTTCTAATGACTTCAATCCATCCTACTATGGTTCTTGAGGGTCCACCTGACTACATTTCCTAGTTGCTTCCACCAAACCCTCATTTAGGCCTAAAAGGCTACTAGCCCTAGGAGCCCCAATTACGCCTCCTTCTCCGAGAAATCAGGTTAGTTCTCCAAAGTTTTCAAAAGAACACTCAATATTTCCTTGGGGTTCCTGGTCCATGTGCCCACCTCTAAAGGATTTTTGGGATCTTGGCCCTCAATTGTCTATACAAAGGCTTAACCCACAATTTGGCAAAATTAGGCCTTTTCAAACCTTTCCCTAACTTCACTGCAAACTGTTAGGTATTCCTCGCACGAGATGGATTGATGGAGCTTCCTCATCCATGCTATGTCTTTGCAAGGCACTTATCTGCCCTCTCCACACCATGACTTGTCAGGAAATGGACACCTTTGCAAATCAAGTGCTCTGCACTTTGTGTCTTCCCTAGCCAGACACTTCCTGGCTTGCCTAGAAGAAGACTCCCTCAGTGATTCCGATGCTATCAAGGACTCCTAACCCTACTGTATATACACCCATGGAGTCTAGTCACAATTCCCAAAGGGGCCGTACAATATGTATAGTGGGAATGTGATCTAACCCTCCATTTTCCTGGAACAGCTTGTCAGACCAACAATTGAAAGAAAGCAAACTATCTACAAATAGTGCTTGGGAACTAAACAACAAATTGAATTAGTGCCACACAGTATTCTAAGAACTTCTAACCTACATAGTGCATGAATTACAATGCTGATCTACTCCATTAAAGTAACTTCTCAAAGCAAACAAAAACCAGAAATGCACACACATACTGAACTGTTTTCTCTTGAATTCAAAATTAAGAACTACATCCAATGCTTCCAACCTCACTCCCATGTCGAGGTCACCCTTAAATAGGGTCTCTAAAATAGTTATCCTCACCTTTGGACACACCCAGGCTGCTTGTAGCCTCCATTGATCTTTATTTGCAAGAATTTGAAAAGAAACTCCTAAAAGGTCTAAAAGGTCAATACCTCACTTGTGCAAAAACCTTAAGCCTATTCAATGGTCAACATGACCTTCATCTGATGATCAACACCCAATCAAAAATGCCACTAAGGCACAACCATAAATGAACATGAATAGATGATAAGTTGGCATCGACAAATTGCCAAAACATGACCTTCTAGACAACCTATGGTAACCTATGGGTGCTCCTGCACCATGTGACATGAGTTGACATTGGAACATAGACATCTCCTTTACAACATGAGTGATGTTTATGGTGCAAGGGGATTTTGTGGTGTATCAAAGATGTTAATTTATTGATATATTTTTATGAAATTTAACTGAATTTGGTTATATTGTCAATTATTTATAACTACATTAATAACTATTAACATTTTTATATTAAGATTATACCAAATAAATGTTCTATTGTGAAAAAAATTCTTCAAGAATTTGGATGAGTAATTCATAGAAATGATGTCCCTAATGTGAGCTTAGAGTTGAATGTTTTAATTATTTCATCAAAGAAAAGGGTAAAGTAATTAGTATGATTAATAGATTTATGTGTGTTTCTTTATAGAGATTTTAGTCTCGAACCTTATAGAATTCCAAGAGGAAGTCTAAGCTAAGGGGAGGGGGATGTAAGGCCCCACCTTATGTGTGATTCATTCTACTCAATTTTCTTATGTGCAATCCATTAACCAAATTGTTAGATAGATTCAAGGTGATAAATAAAGTGAATGTGTTGTCATATTTGGAATATTATTAGTCGCATTAATAAACCCTATGGAAAACATTTATCTCGCTCTCTAAAAGAATGTATTAAGATTAGTGTTAATACTAATAATATTAATAAAATAGTGACCTTATTGATATTAATTTTAATGTTAATATTAATAAGATTAATATTAGCAATGGTATTAATAATTATCTTAACATTAACTTCAAACATAAGTAGTGGTCCTATTGAGTTTAACAATGATTTTAATATTCAATCATTTGGTGATGTAGAGTATAAGTAATGTTTCTTTGGCTATGTCATTTGGATAGTTACCATTATAAATTAATTGTGTTCGATAATATTATATTGTTATATAATATTTATAAGTTCATCATAGTTAGAATTGTCGTATGAGATTATTATTTTATATGTATTTGGTATTATTGCTAACTTTATTTCAATAAATAGTGATGAGTGAGATCATTATATAAGGTGATTAAATAGATTAATAGAATATAATAAGAGTGATATTATTGTAAAAACACTACTTCTTGATAAACTAGGAAGTTACTCACATTAAACTTGAAATAAGGGTTATTACAAGACGATTAGATATTATGGATAGGTATATTATATTCATGATTATTGTGATCTACTCACACATATATCTTTCTATCTAGCTAATAAGCCCCTCTATCCAGACTTATGAGATTACTATTAGAAAGAATAATATGTTAAGACTTTAAGGAATGTCATTTGAAAATAATAAAATAGTAGTGGTAGATGCTTTCCTCAATCTAAGATTTTTATATCTCCAAGAAATTAAATCTAAGGGAAAAAACACGATAAAACAATAAATTATGGTTTAAATTCAAAATTTGGGTTTGTTGGCTCATTTACCATGAAGTGATGGGCTAGGAATTGATGAGCCTTGGGTGGATGCAATCCATGGGAAGCTACACTTGGGAAGTTGCTCTTGGCCCTTGGCAAAACAATGGCCAACATTTAATGCAACACTTTAATTCCTTATCGCCAGTGACACAGTCTCGTATGCTTAACTTGATCTGGGAAAATCAAGTTGCTCACTTTTTAATTTGGTGGGTATTCAACAACCATGACTTTGAAATGATACGATAATTACTAGAGGATTGTATGAAATGTTTGCGTGTTTTCCCATGCTTCAACATTTAGCATATATCTTCAACCCTATGAAAATTTGGGGAGATTGGATGGTTCATTACATGAACATACTCTGCTCTAATCTAGAGGTGTGTTTAAGTCGATTAGCTTGTGATAGTGTGGGAGGAAGGCAAGAAAATTCCACAAGCTGAAAAATAACAAAAAAAAAACAAAGAGAAATTTGTTATCAAATCATTGGGACATTTTCTTTTCCCTCTGGTCAAGTGCGTCTTGATCCAGGGAAGAACTCCCAAACTACGACTATGAACAAATAAAGCCTTCCCAGTATATTGTCGGTTTGAGGGGGGGAAATGCATTTTGGAGGGGAGAAAGGAGATTTTTTGTCAATTTTGGAGGAATTTTGGTGGGGGATTATTTTTTTGTTGTGAACGAGTTGGAGCTGGGTGATGGTGATAGCACTATTGAATGGTTGGCTAATATTTCAATGAATTTGATCATTTAAAAAGAAAACCTACAAAAATAAAGTATGGTTTTTTTTTTTACCAAATGAAATGTGCACTGGATGGCACAAAGGCAACAACCCTCGATGGATCTATGATTTTGATTAGGCCTTATTCAGATTCGGCCCTATTATGGGCATATGAATAAGTGATTGAGAGATAGACTTCATTATTTCCTTGAGCTGAATCTTATGTACATAATGTTGGATGTTGCATATATGAATTTATGCAAAAATAAAATAATAAATAAACACTTTTTTTGAAATGCGTTTGATAAGTACATTATACTATGTATGAGATTCTAAACCCAAAACATCATTTTCATGTCACTAACACATCCTCTCTAAGTGTGTGCTCTTCAATCATCTAATCTCAAAAATTTTATCCTCGTTGAGCTTATCAAAGTATTTTTTTTGTAAATGACTCATCAAGGTACTCAATACAATAGTAGTACTTACTCCATGTAAATAACTATGTCACTATTCCAAATCCCCAATAGGAAAAAATGCTTATAAATAAAATCTTAACTAATTTCTATATCATACCCCAATCTTCATAAACTTAAATGTTGGACAACTAAATTTGCAATTCACATTTCAGAGCATACTTTCTTAGTGAAAAAAATAATCTTGTTGCACTGATGACATTTTTTGGATAGTGTTCAGAGTATTGCATTAAAAATTCCATAAAGATTTATATCAAAACCAAAAAAACTCAATAGCAATGATATCCAGCTATTAGTCTATATAACATTCCCAAACATATTTCAAATTCAAAGTCTAAACAAATCTACCACAATCAAAGCAATTATAAATGTATGAGATTATGTGTAAATGTGTTTTTAAGGGAAAAGTATATTAGGATGCTAATAAACTCTCTGCATTTTGTTATGAATTGTATGCCTATGGGTGAAAAGGAGGTACGTACTGATATCTCATGTACGTTTCAGGACTATAAGTTTCCTTCATTCAACTGGCTTAATTTAGATTATAAATATTGAATCCTCATCTTATGGGCATTCACCTACTCGCAAATCCTACATATATGTAAATTCATCTTTATATTTCTATTATATGAGATCCTTCATTATACTATCTTGGGTATTATAGAAACTAACATTTATGTGATAAAAACAAAATCCAATTTTTAGATTAGACTTGCTTACCCTTGTTTGGGCGTTGAATTCTATTAGTAAGACTCTTCTATTGTGAAAATGCATGATCGTTGGGAATGAACAAACTCACCTATTGATATCCAAACTCTTCCTTGCTAGTATTGACCTTTCACTTCTCCAATTTAGGGAGCTATAGCTTGAAAATAGGGTTTCCACGAGGGCTTTAGAGCATGTTTATTTAAAATGAAAATTATCGTCAAGATCCTATAATGGTGCAATCACGGTAGAAGATTCCTCAAAGAGAATAGTCTAGACTGTGCAGCAAGAGTTACACAATAGAATCCATTTGGAATATGGAGGCAAATGTAGATTCAAACATTCTTATTATCAAAAATTTCAATTACATATAATCGACAACATCCAAGTTTACAAATTGGGCTCACAGGCCTGATACAACATGCTCAAAACTCAGTATTCCTACATGCTCCTTAATGTGAGCCAAAATCTTATAGATCAAATCCCATATTCATTATAATTTACATCCAAATGATCTATTGCAATGATTTATATCACATCCAAGATCTAGAATCATCCGCGTCGGCCAAAGATCGTTATAATCTCTGATGAAGGAAACATAATGTGCATGAAATAGGTCAAGCTTAAATTTGAATTTCTCCTCGACATGTGAATAAGATTAATTATGGACCTAAATTAAGGTCGGGGACACTCCACAGAACAATTTGAAACACAGCGTGAGCATCCACAAGTTACGGGAAGGATCCATAAGAGATCAAATTAGCCGTTAGGCTTGAAACTGCTTCGATGCTCTGTTCTAGAAACTATCACTTAATTTGAAAGCAATAACTTGCCAAAAAAAGATCCAGTCATGCTGAAATCTTGGAATAAGGAAAATGAACATTTCTGCGATGAAAACATAGATCCATAGGATCAGGTGTGCAAATATATTAAAATATTGAATTTGCCAACTTGAACTAGACAAGAACAAGAACAAAACTCGAAGAAAATATTTTTTTTGGTTGATGCAAGATTGCAAAGAACCAAGGATGCTCCTACATCAAACATCTAAGTTTATTTGAAAAGTGAGTCCCTCACTTTGTTGGGGCTAAAGGAAAACCAATACGGTCTACCTCAGCTTGAGAAATCCAAGAAGAATCCTCCACTAGTTTTCCTTTCCAGTTTACAAGATATTCTTTGTACTATCTTCCACACGTTGTCCTCCTATCTCTGATATCCAAAACCTCTTTTATCTCGTCTAGTTATTGTTTAGGAAACTGTTTCTCCAATTTTTCTTTACTATCTTCACTGAATTCTAATTCATGGTATTGATGCAGATCTGCAATGTTGAATATAGGTGAAATACCCATGCCATCTGGCAACTCTATTTCATAGGAATTTCCTAAATTAAATTTCTTCAAGATCTTACAGGGTCCAAACTTCCTCATTTTGAGCTTATTGTATGTGCCAAATGGAAATATTTCCTTCCTCAAATACACCATCACTTCATCTCCAAATTTGAACTCCTTATGTCTCCTCTATTCATCTGCTCACTCCTTATCCTTTCGGTTCATATCTTCCAATTGTTGCTTCACTTGAGTAGGCACCTTCTTCATGTGTTCTACAAATTCCTCTACTTCTGCACTCCTTTATCTTCCTTATTGATGTCTCACAACTCTGATATACCTCTAGGATGAACTCCAGTAACAATCTCAAAAGGTGTATTTCTGGTACTCATGTTCACTGAATTATTGTAAGAAAAATATGCTTGTGCAAGGACTAAATCCCAACTTCCAATCTTCTCCCCAACCAAAAATCTCAGCAAATTCCCCAAACCCCTGTTTACTACCTTTGCATGTCAATCAGTCTATGGGTGAAAAGTAGAACTGAACTTTAAGTTTGTCTTTAACTTCTTACAAAGTATCCTCCAAAAGTAACCAACAAACTTTGTATCTTTGTTTGAAACAATACTCTTAGGCAATCCAAGCAATCTAACTACTTCCTTGAAAAACAAGTCTGGTACATGTATTGCATTTGTTGTCTTCTTACAAGGTATGAAATGTGTCATTTTAGAAAATATATCCACCACCACAAATATAGAATCATTACCTCTCTGTGTATTTGGCAAACCAAGTATGAAATCCATATTGATATCCTCCCAAGGTCTCTCTGGAACATTCAAAGAATTATACAATCCAATATTTTGACTATTCCCTTTTCCAACACTCTATTCTAGAAACTGTCACTTAATCCGAAAGTGATAACTTGTCGAAAAAAGATCCAATCATTCTGAAATCTTGGAATAAGGAAAATGAACATGTCCAAGATGAAAACATAGATCCACAAGATTTGGTGATCAAATATAATTAAATACCGAATCTGCCAACTTGAACTTGACAAGAACAAGAACAAAACTAGAAGAAAATATTTTTTTTGGTTGATGCAGGATTACAAAGAACCAAGGATGCTCTGGCATCATATAATGAGCACATTTAGTTTTTAACATTACGACATCCTTTACCCTATGTAGTTAAGTATATATCAACATAATTAATATATAATATATATTTTATATAACTAGGATTAAACTAGGGGTATAAATTAGAATGGGTTTGATCACAGGTTGTTGTACATGGAAACCAATTAGATCCATCCTTGTGCATATCCTTCAATTAGCTTCCATGAGAGTGCATCTATGAGGCCCCACTTATGGCTGGTAGTGACATGGTGTCATTTACTTCTATGTAGCTTTTGAAAGGAGCAATTTTTATGCCCTATTTGGGGCATGATCAAAATTCATGCTATTGTTTATCACTAGTTATATTAACTTATTAATGTCTCTTTTAAACTAATTCAAGATTACCATACTCATAGTATCAAATAAACTCCTCTTAACCTACCATCTTGGTTGCTACATAGCGATGTTATAATGTTGAGCGTAAGTTTGTGAGTCAATAGATATAAACAATGTATGGCACATTGTTACCATTTAATATACCCTCTCATGATTTGGAATGTACCTTTAAAAGTTACTTAGATTGGGTTTAATGTTGTAAATGGAAAATCAATAATAAATATCTATGTAAAACTAGTTTATCACTATGGTTTATCATATTATATTCTAATGTTATTATCAAAATATATGTAAAAATGTGTGGGTCCTAAATGAAAAGAAAACCATGTAGAAGGGTTAATTATTTTATTTTGGGATGGTACCTGAGTCTATGGGAGTAGATCAAGAGAAAATAAAGTATTAGGTAAATCCATAAATAAATAGATAATTTTTGGTTAGAGAGCATAAATAATAAATCTATATGCATTGGAGGAAAATTAAATTAAATCTATAATTACTTGGAGGTGATAAATATATCATGGTGAGAGAATATTTGAGTCAAAAGGAATTTGTAAAACATGGAAGGAATTATAATTATAGGTGTAGAAGAAAGAGAAACAATTTAATGACTTCTCAATTAACATATATTTATTTCACACCTAAGAAATATAATAAAAATTAACAATTACATTCTCTAAACTAGAATTGAGAGGATAAATTATGAATACAATAAGATGACCCCATCAAGAAAGCTTAAAAAAAGGAAAAATAGAAATAAATAGGAAATATCATAAGTATGCTAATGTCACCATTATATTTTCCCATACTTAGAAGTGTATTTAAATCCAACATGAGAATTTAGTTTAACATATATGATAATTCCCATCAAATGTGAAAGTGAATAATTATACTCTTAAAAGGATACTAATTTGTTCAAAGTAATAAAGCATTGTCAAATTCTTTCTGGTAGTTTTGTCTTTGATATGTACTCTTCATCAAAATCTACAAACGTATAGAAGAATATATGCAGTGATTAGATTCAATCACATGGTTAAATATGTTCAAATTACAAGTTGTTTCAATTATATAAAAAAAATGAGAAGAAAAAAAGAAGAAGGTATAAAATAATCTATGAAAATGCCAATAGTGATTAAATGACCAAGCCTTAATTGGTGATGGAATCAATTTTAGTGTAAAATTAGTTTTAATATTGTTGGAAGGTATTGGAATTGAGTATGCCATTGCTCCATATTTTCATCTGTGGTTGTTTTGACTTTTTATATGTTTTCATGCCCTATTCTAGAAGCATAATAATTGATTTCTTAATTGGCTCTGTTGTTAACAATATGTTCTTAAAATATTGTGAATATTACTATATAATTTTTTTTGTAATCACCAGGAAACATTGGGTGGCATTATGCATTTTCTTATGGTATGCAAATACAGAGGATACCCATTTAATCTATTTGAATCCATGAATGTTTACAATAAGTACCTTGTTTCAAATAGTGTCAAACTTAGTTTTTACACCTACTTGTCATGGTTTTGTGTTGACCCTGTAATCTTCCATTCCATGAGACCACTTTTCTATTAGGCATTTTGTCAAATAGTTCACATTTTTTTTATGCTTTCACATTTTTCATACATGTCTACCAAAGCCTTTGGCGACTATGGCTGCTCATTCGCACCTTCCCATGTTTCTTTTTCTTTTTTGTAGACCCAAGTAGAAGCAAAAGCAACAACACCCTGCTCTACGCCTATGTCACTTCTATTTTCTTCTAGACTTCATGTTGATTCCCTTTAACATGATTGTGATAGTTCATCTATAGCGATTTTGACATCAAGTTGGATGATAAGATATTAGTATGCTAAATAGAAATTTAATTGTACTTAATTTTTAAGTGAAATTGTCTATCTATGTGATGCAAAGCAGGGAGGCTATTCAGAAAAGAACACAATTCTAATTGTTTCAACCAACTCTTTAATCCTCAAAAGCCTAACTAGGGTGTTTTCTCAAACAACACTTCCTATTCCCTTGTAGGTCTGCAAACTCGGTTCCTTGACCATAACTCTTAGATCCAATATCAAACCCACTTCTTAGTAGTCATTCCAGATACCCTTTAAGGCCTACAAACACATATCTCGAAAACTCAATAGGTCACTTTGGATCAACTCCTCCAAAATCATGCTACTATGTTGTCCTAGACCTCAATTAGGTCACTTTTTCAAAGCAAGTGCACTCTAAATATCTTCTCAACCTTAAAACTCTATAGACAGACCCTTACTAGGTTACAAAAGACCCAAAACAAAAATCTTTATCCAAAGAAAAGCCCTCCAAGATATTTAACCACCAAACCCTCATTTTTAGCAAGTTACAAGGGGGTTTATTGAAAATCCCACTTCCCAACTTCTTCACACTTTACCAATGCATCAAACATGCTTGAAATGGCCTGTACATTCTTATTCAACCACAAAAAATTTTTGCCCCAAGATTTTTCCATACTTACCTACCCTTAACCACCAATTTTCACACAAATTTAATGTGTCACCAAAAAGTGTATACCCCTGCACTTTTCACTCATTTTGGCCTTTTCCACTGGATTTTACCTTATTTTACCTTGATTCAGTCTTGTGAGATTGCAATTCAACAATGACCTAACGGTGTTTTACTAAGGTGTTGTGAAGTGTTGTAACACATTTCATCACTTTTCTAAGACCCTTTCAACATAATTCACTTAAATAACATCTTCTTACACCTTCCTAAGCCTTATGACATAGTGTTATAAAGTGTTGTGATGCATTTTCAAAATTATCTAGGCTTATCACCCCTAAATTAACCCTTTTCAATTCTAATTTTGTCCCCTTAATGTACTTTTAGGCTCGATTAAATTGTGTTTTGAGAGGCAAAGCTAATAAACATTGTTAATCATCATTAAATTCTCGACCACCACTTGAAATGGCCCAAGTGGACTAGGTGCCACTTTGGACAACCTAGTCCCTTTTGGCTTAAATTTTAAAATTAAAACATAAAACTTGTGGGAATTTACCCCCAAAACCCTAAGGTCGGCTTATCATAAGTCATTTATAGGAAAATTAGGGTTTTGCATGTACAAATAAAGGTTTTCATCCTTATTTTGCCTCTCCTAGCTCTCATTTTTTTCTCTCTAACTAGTTCATTTTTCTTCTCCCACCCCTCTTGACAAACACTCTCACACTCAAAACTTCCTAAGAAAGCATTCAAGCACAAGGCAACACCAACAATATCCATTGGAGTTGATTCATGCATGTTGTAGACATCCTCAACAAAGGATTTGGTAAGAGTTTGTATTTGCTTTTTCATTTAATCTTCCATGCATTTCACTACATTTCATTTAGATTTGATTATCAAAATGGGGTTTGACCAAGGAAAACCCCTATTCTCTAACCCTAATCATTGTCTCCTTCTTTGCATGTGTGTTGGTAGGTGTTTTTGTATGCAGGTTTGAGGTGCTTGGAAGGTGTTCTCAACCCATCAACTTCATTCAAGTCAACAAAGCCCGAGTTGAATCTTGGAGACCCCTTTCAGTTCATTTTCAGATGAACCTGAACCAGACACCTATCAAGAACCAGAGTGCAAACCAAAGGCTCCAACATCCACTTACAGATTCTCAAAAACTCAGAAGTGGACTAGGTCACCAAATGGTGACCTAGTCCTTCTGAGGTTACCTTTTTGGGATTTTTGTGGATTTAGATACCCTTTTGGAAGAAACTTGTTTTGACAAGTTTTCTGGGGAAGACAACCAGGTCACCCCACTTGGCGGGAATGTCCTACAGATTTCAGACAATTTTTGGAACATTCCTGGACTCCTCATCTGCAACTTCCAATACCCAGGTGCACAAGCTCTCAACCTTCCAGTTTACTTTATGTTTACATGTATTTAGGGCATATAGTTTAGATAGTTTGCATGTACTTTACATTGTTTTTTTTACACTTCATACATTAGTTTAGTATCATTTCATTTTTAGTTTTCAGCCACACTTTACACACACATTCACAACCTCCATCCCCATCCTTCCCTTGAATGCAATCACCAAGAACATATCAACAAAGAGGAAAAAGTGTCATTCCCAAACCAAGTGCCCCTAGGGTGAAAAACCTTAGGAACCTAGTAAAGGGGAATCCTCTTTCCCTTGATTTTATATGTTTTTGGTGGTTCATTTTGGTGAACCCGACTTGTTGGTTCTCAAAAATTCAGGTTTTAACCATAAGAGTTTTCCAGGCCCTTACAACATTCTTGGACAACATAAAAGGCCAACCAATATAGTTGAGCCTTCTACTCTTCAAGCTCTGCAAAACCTAGGCAAGTGCACCTATGTGTATGTTGCAGATTTAAGATGTATTTCCTGGTGAAATGATTTATCCACAATGGCAAAGGGAAGTGGATAGATAAAATCACTACAACTACTCCTACTCCTATGCAAATGAATTTTTTTTTAATAAATTGTTTGATATGCATTTGTATCTCTGGGTTGTGGTAGATCAGTGCCTTCTATCCACATGGGCAATGGAGTCAAAAATAATATGTGTTTCCTCTTATTGGCTTAACTCTAGTTGTTAGGCACTCTGAAAATTCTATGGCTGGCATAAAACTTTACTAAGTCTATGACTTGCATAAACAGTGCTGGAATGTTTCTCTATCAAGGTCTTCTTTAACTATCCAAAAGAAATCTTAAAACCACTGTGATTTATTAAGAGAATTTAATTTTGGCTTGTAGTCACCAATTAATCAAATCACACAAAATGGAATATATTTTGATAAATCAGGGAATATGCTTGATATGCTGATTTAAATGATTAAAAGACCTCAAGTTAAAGACAACCAAAATAAAGAATATGTATTATTTTATCACTACAATTGAACACCAAAGAGAAATTTACCAGTTTAAAACATTTGTCTTCATTGCTTCTGCTTCAAGAAAAGTCTGCACATTTTTTCCATCCCAGTCCCTTCTCGAGAAAAATCTAACTCCTACTGTCTAACTCCCTTCTTCTCTAACTGATTTTTTCAAATTATTTATTCATTACATCTCAAGGGTCGTGACCCTTCATTTTCAGTTACATGCATTTACATTCCATTAACAGAAACTAAAACATTTAATTGGATTGCCTTATCGACAAATTAAATATTTTAAACATAGTTCTATGTTTTCATTTTCACCTTATACGCTGCTTTTATTCGTACCGCTCTACCATGCTCAACATGTTGACCGGCCATGGTATAGCGGTGACTAGCTCTAACGTTGTCTACCTTTCTTCCACCATTCTACCGCTACCTATCCTTCCACCCTCTACGACATCGCGATGTAATTTTTTCTCCCCACGATTATCGCTTACCTTACCACCCTACTACAGCCTCACATTCATCAACCAGTGGTATGGCGGTCAAACATTAAGTGTCACCTATGGTTGTCTATCTCCTATTCACCCCAGTCATTGCGTTCTGTGAGATCACCCCCTGCGGTTCTGCGGTAACCATTTTTTGACCGCTAATCGTTAACCTTCGTTGCCTCCCTATCTACTGCACCACCGTGGTCTCCATCCTAACTGGCTACGGTACCGCGGTGATTAACATTCACTTCTATACTAACCACCTACCGCGTTACCGCACTCATTGTGATGACCGCTAGTGGTAGCGTGGTATCAACACTAACTGCCACCCTCGTCGCTCATTGGTTATTTCGCCACTTATCGTGATACCGCGGTCAATGAATTGACCACGCACAGTGGTGCGGTAAACATTTCCTATTTGCACCTTAGCTGCCACCACCATATTGTGAGCCCATTGTGGGAGGTCGCGGTAAGGCGGTATGATGTAAGAAGTGAATATTTAAAGGGACGGGGAAATGTATAAAGTATATTAGGGCTTTGGAAGGGGAAATAAATGAATTATTTCACAAAAAGATAGGAAAAATAGATTTTAAACGGAGAAAACCTTAGGATTTTTGGGTTCTAACACAACTGTCTGACATTTGTTAACTTTCTGATATTGCATTTAATCTTAGGAGGTAGCTTGCATTGCATTAGACATTTTTATTTTTGCATCCTAGGGTTGATAATACATTGCATTAGTGAAAGTTCATGTTAACTTGCATTTTTGCATACATGTTATCCTTAAAAATTTCTAAAATTTTACATTTTCACCTTAGAAATACATCATACAACCTGTACCACATCAAACCCACTCAAAAACTTCATTTTTTTGCTTCTCAAACCTCCTAGTACCATATACTATAAGTCTGGAAAGTTCTGAGAACATAGGTTTTAGGCTTCTCACTCAAAATCATCATTTTAGGGTAGTAATTTTTGATAGACCTTCATAATTAGATCTGCAAAATGATTACATTTCTGAAATTATGCTTAACATTCATTAAAGTACTTTTTACTTTTGCTCATACAATGTATCATTCATAAAACCATGCATAAGTTTATTAAAAGTACTTGTATTTCTTTCATGTGTGTTGTTTACATGCTTCAAACTTAGCATATATTGGATAACATGTTATATATTTTTGCATCTACATTGTTCATCTAGTTGAAACGTTGTATGACATGGTTACAAATGCTTTTTCTTTTTGTGCAAACAATGTTAGTGTCTTATATATCTAGATGTGCTAAGAAACCTCCCATGCCTTCTCCCTATGAGAGTGTTTTAGTGATAGAGAATACAACCTTAGAAATTTTGAACAATCATATTCGTTCTTCCCCTAATCTCTCTCCTCTTGGTGATGCAAAGATTATGGTGTCAGAAGAACAAATTAATGAGAGTTCTGAGAATTCTAGTTGTTTCTCTCCTCTTACCTCTCTTACCAAACAAGACAACATTACCATAAGGAATCATGGCAATAACCTTTGTCCTTCTCATAGTATCTCTCCTAGGTGTGGAGATGATATGTTTTTTATAGAAGATACAATGGATCAAAGTCATGAGTGTCCTATTTTTCCCCCTCCTTTTAGGGAACCCCTTATTAAACACAACACTTACACCATTAGTCATTCTCCTACTTGTGATGGAGTCCCTTTAAAATAACCAACCTTTGAATGTGCAAAACATTCGGTTTTTCATTCCTCTAAAAACTCTCATCCTAGGGAGAATATCATGGTGCAAGAACGTGTTAACCTTGGCATGTATCCTTCAAACACTAAACCTTCCCTAGGAGAAGATAATAAAGTGACATTAGAATCCCCTCCATGAACAAATCATGCAAATCAAGACAAGATTCTGGAGGTTATGACCACACAAGTGGGATCTCCTTTAATTAGTGAGTCCCCTAAGTCTCCTCCCACTAGTGACTCACATAAAAAATTCAGAGCTATCTTGAAATCCATGATGCAATCCAATCATAACAATGTTTCGCAGCCACTCAGTTGTAACTTAGTGACCCAAACACCTAGGGGATCACCCACCACTCCTCAGCCAGTTCCCTTTTCTCACATTAGAGTCCCTCATGTTGACGACCTTAAAAAGACTCCTGCTGATATATTTGTTTGGGAGCTTATTCAACTCTCACCTATAGCCCAATTTCTCTTTCACGAAATGGCACAAATACAAAAGGAAGAGATTGAATCTTACATAAAATCAAACAATCTCAAACCTCCCTCTCATCCCATTCCAATAACCCAATCCGACATCACATTCTCTAAACATGAGTTGCCCTCACTTGAGATTCAACACAAGAATGATCCCTTGATGATAAATGTGATCATTAATGAAACTCTTGTTAGGAACACTCTCTTAGACAATGGATCATAAATTAATATTTGTAGCATCAATCTCCTTGATAGACTTGGCATGGACACAACTCTCATTCAACCTAATGATTTTCATATTCATGGCTTCGACAATGTTAATAGGCAACCACTAGGGATGATCACATTACCTATTAAGGTTGTTCCTGTAGTGTTGCCTACTCCCATCCATATCATGCAAGGACCCCTTCTATACAATCTTATCCTAGGGAGACCTTGGATTCATGCTATGCAAGGAGTCCCATCTACCCTTCACCGTATAATGAAATTTGAACACAATAATGAGGTATACACGGTGAACGCAGATGACTGAAGCTATGAATCCACTAATCATGGAATTCCTAACTCCCAAATCCTTTCATTTCTAGATCCAAACTTATCTAAGTTGATGTTATTCCTTCACCTACAACAAACCTCTTTTGTTATCATTAGGGGTCGTTAGATTCTACACCTCCTTTCAATCCAAATTCCAAAATCTCACCCTCTTGGTCTAAAGAGTCATATACAAACCATTCCTTTTTCGAGACAAGTTCTAGTAACGCCTGGGGTCTTATGCCTCCCTTTAAAGGAGAATGTGAAACCTCGCGATCTCCACCAAAACCACCCAATGTTTTCTATACTCAACTTTGTTCTACCTCAACAACATCACCCCATGATGGTGGTGGGGGATATATCTTTCCCATCCCTCATGTAAGAACAACATATCACACTCAAAAGGATTTGTGTTCTTGTACAAAATCCAATCCTTCTCAAAAGCACCCAACCCCTTCATCTAACTTGGAAGATTGTTATGGTACCAAATAAAATCCCCCTCCTACATATGGATGCAATGAATAAATAACGCCAACTGACATATCATACTCCTCCAAGAAATATTTTCAGTTCCCTCCCTCCTCTCCCTTTCCTTCCAGCAATAAACTTCAACCATCTCATGCAACTTGGTGTTCTCCCTTATGTGGGGGCACCTAGTTCTTCTCACTAATGCATACCTTCCTCCTTTCGGCTCACCTTTTCCTTGCACTAAGTGGGGGCAAAGGGTTTGTTAGCCTTGTCCTCGTATGTCACTTGTTGGTGCCTCTTTTGAATATATGTTAACATCTCATGAACATACACGAGCAAGATTGAGATGTGGACGACATGTCTAAATTTGGCTTGCATGCAACATACCTATCCCCTCTTTCCTTTCTGTACTTTAAAGTAGTTGCTCACAAAGCAGTGTGTAGAAACTCCTTTAAAGTGGAGGCATACATTGGCATCATTTCCCTTTAGGATTTTCCTTGGTTCCTAGTGCGGCCTTGGTACTTCATACGATGAGTCTCTCACTTGGTGGATGACATTGGGTGTAATTTCCTTGATGAAAGTGACCTATCCAAGCATTTTACATTCCTCTTAGTGGCTTGATGCGATGTGCTGCATCCCCTAAGTCATGAATCTTATATCCTTTGATCAGTCCTCTTTTGGAGACATTAGACACAATGTTCCCTAAGTCAAAGACCTCACATGAATGAAACAAGACTCCTTTAAACATCCCTTTTGCATCTTACCCTTTTGCATTTTTCATTTTGCACCTTGCATACATGGTCACCTTGCACAACACAACTTGCATGCGTGTGGTGCCATCTTTTACTTTTTCATGGGTTCTAAGCATCCAAGGATTTGCTTGTCTCATGAACTGCACCCTTGTCCTTTTTCGAACCTTATCAAAGTTATCAAAAGGTATAATTTTGGTATGGTTGAGTGGGAAGCCCAACTAGTGGCACAAATTTCCCCATAGCCACCTTTTTGTGTGTGAGTTCATAACAACCGTGTGTGTGTATCCCACCACCTTTTGGCATTCTCACTGGGTGGACAACCATAAGTCTTGTTCGCCCAGAGTGAGTACATCCTTCTCTTTCAGACAAATAGCCTAGATCTGATCCACAACTAGATGGACAAATGGTCGAAGCTTGATCCAACTTTTTCTCTCTCTCCACCCTTTCACATCACTCCTTGTGTGATTTTTTATACTTATGTTTAGTTTGCCATGAGATCTTGATCCTGGGGGCTTGATCATCCCTCTTGATCATGAGCCATCTCACCTTACTAGCATGAGTGTATTAGATCCCACTCAACACACATGATTCAACTACTTTAGTGTGAGTTTGAAGAATGTTCATTCTCTCACTAAAGTGGGGCTAAATGTGTCACCAAAAAGTGTATACCTTGGCACTTTTTCACTCATTTTGGCCTTTTCCACTGGATTTTGCCTTGTTTTACCTTGATTCAGTCTTGTGAGCTTGCAATTCAACAATGTCCTAATGGTGTTTTACTAAGGTGTTGTGAAGTGTTTTAACACATTTCTTCACTTTTCTAAGGCCCTTTCAACATAATTCACTTAAATATCATCTTCTTACACCTTCCTAAACCTTATGACAGTTTTATGAAGTGTTATGATGCATTTTCACACTTATCTACGCTTATCACCCCTAAATTAACCCTTTTCAATGCTAATTTTGTCTCCTTAATGTACTTTTAGGCTCGATTCAAGTGTGTTTCGAGAGGCAAAGCTGATAAACATTTTTAATCATCATTAAATTCTCGACCACCACTTGAAATGGCCCAAGTTGGGCAACCTAGTCCCTTTTGGCTTAAATTTCAAAATTAAAACATAAAACTTGCAAGAATTTGCCCTCAAAACCCTAAGGTTGGCCTATCACAAGTAATTTTCAAGAAAATTAGGTTTTCGCATGTACAAATAAGGGTTTTCATCCTCATTTTTCCTCTCCTAGCTCTCATTTTTTATATCTAACCAATTCATTTTTCCACTCCCACTCCTCTTGACAAACACTCAAAACTTCCTAAGAAAGCGTTCAAGCAAAAGGCAACACCAATAATCTCCATTGGAGCTAATTCATGCATGTTGTAGACATCCTCAACAAAGGATTTGGTAAGAGTTTGTATTTTCTTTGTCATTCAATCTTCCATTCCTTTCACTAAATTTCATTTATATTTGATTATCAAAATGGGGTTTGACTAAGGCAAACCCTTATTCTCTAACCCTAATCATTGTTTCCTTCTTTGCATGTGTGTTTGCAGGTGTTTTTGTATGTAGGTTTGAGGTGCTTGGAAGGTGTTCTCAACCCATTAGCTTCATTCAAGTCAAAAAATCCTTAGTTGAAGCTTGGAGACCCCTTTCAGTTTGTTTTTAGCCGAACCTAAACTAGACACCTATTAGGAACCAGAGTGCAAATCAAAGGCTCCAACATCCACTTCCAGATTCTCAAAAACTCAGAAGTGGACTAGGTCACCAAAAATGGTGACCTAGTCCCTTTGAGGTTACCTTTTGGGGATTTTTGTGGATTCGGATACCCTTTTGGAAGAAACCTGTTCCGACAAGTTTTCTAGAGGAGGACTAGGTCGCCCCACTAGGAGGGAATGTCCTACTGATTTCAGACAATTTCTAGAACATTCTGAGACTCCTCATCTGCAACTTCCAATACCCAGGTGCACAAGCTCTCAACCTTCCAGTTTACTTTTTGTTTACATGTATTTAGGGAATATAGTTTAGATAGTTTGCATTTACTTTACATTGCTTTGTTTACACTTCATAGATTAGTTTAGTATCATTTCATTTTCAATTTTCAGCCACACTTTACACACACATTCACAACCTCCATCCCCATCATTCCTTTGAATGCAATCACCAAGAATATATCAGCAAAGAGGAAAAATTATCATTCCCAAACCAAGTGCCCCTAGGGTGAAAAACCCTAGGATCCTAGTAAAGGGGAATCCTCTTTCCCTTGAGTGTATATGTTTTTGGTGGTTCACTTAACAACTAGGGCATCATACCTAAACCCAAAAATGGCCTCCCATACTCTCAAAAACCATTCTAACATTTGACCCTACCATATTGGTCTCATTCCACCAAGCTACAAGAGGTACAAATGGTGGAATGGGCCATTAGTCCATATTAAATAACTACAACCTTCAAAATGACTGTATAGACCCGGTTACTGTAAAAATGCGATAAAATAATTGGATCTTTATGAAATTAAGTTAAAATAGAACCAAACCCTTTCTAATTCATCTCACCATTAAGTTTAGAAGCCTTTGGGCCAATATGCTCCTGTATGACCAAGTACAATAGTCTATAAAAGTGAATTACAATGAAACACACAAAAACTCAAGAGAAATTAGGGGATTTTTATTTTTTATCTTTCTCAAAATATTCAACAATATTCATCCATCGAGTTCCCAGCATATTTAAACCTTAACCAATATCTTACAACAGTTTTGACTTCCCTTTGAATTCCCATGACTATTGGGCTTCCTAAATTTTACATTTTTTGCACTTTTGCAACTTTTAAACATGACAATATTGACAATATTGAAAAAATATGACAATATAAACTCACTGACTCCTAATTACATATTAGATGGTATATTATGACCTTATTGGCACAACAAAAGACACACACCCTAAAGCCTACTAGAAGACCTTACTAAATCATAATTTCAAAAATGATAAATATGGTGCCCTGCACCATACACCTGGCCTAAAAAAGTTTCCAAGTCCCTTGGAAATGCATTATTGTAGATCATTCTTTTTCCCAACATCTTCAAATACTAATTCATGTGGTAATCCTTTTCATTGTACCAGGTACTACAAGTTTGAACGATTCTTTTCACATTTGAACTTGTTGCCACTTGAGTATTGCTCCACCTTTGCAAACTATCTTGATGTATGTTCTCTAACCTTTCTACCATCTGAAACGAATGTAGAACTTGTCTGTACACCTACAAATTGACCTCTATCAACCTTGTCTTTGTCTGTTCTCTCCTTCACTCTTATTGCATTCCCAAAATCACGTTTTTGGGCTTGTCAAACACCTTGATTCACTTCACCTTTTGCCTTTAGCTTTGTCCTCATGTTCTATGCCCTTAAGACCATTTTCCTATCAGACCTACTAACTTTTGTTTTGACAATATTAGACTTTCCCTTCACCTCTTTTGTTGTCACTGGACAAATCACTATCCCTATCACAATTGCATCTTGTTTTTCTAACTCATTTTGAGTCTTCACAAGGAATTCATCCTTGACTTTCTTTGTTTTAAACTTTGACACCAACTTATCAACTCTTCTCTTCAACATTGCATCACTCTTCAAATCCTCAAGCCTTGAAGTGGTTTCACACTCTTCCTTTGTCTTCCTCAATCTTCACAAACTCCTTCTTTCCAAACATGATGAATTTTTCTACCTTGGTTTCTTCTTTACTATCCTCCTGCAATGGTGTTAGTGTGAAAGTAATACCATCCTTTTCAATGGTGTAAGTATTCTTTCTTCCATCATAAAGTGAATTCCTATCAAATTTCCATGGCCTTCCAAGTAGTAAATGACAGCTCATTGGCAAAACATCACAAAGTATCCTATCCTTGTATCCACCAATGCTAAATTCAACAAAAGCTTGTTCATTCACCAAGATAATTTGATTATCATTCACCCAAGACACTTTATAAGGTGTTTCACATGGAATCTTCTCTAACTTCAGTTTATCTACCATTTCATTTGACACCATGTTATCAGTACTCCCTAAATCTATCACTACTTTGCATACCTTTTCTTTGCATTTGCAGGTGATCATGAATAGTGCCCTTCTTTGAGTCATCTCCTTCTCTTTGGATGCCTTGAGGAGTGTTCTTCTCACCATCAATGTTTCCCCAACTTTTGGAGAAGAAATTTCATTAGGAGAATTCACACTTTCACAGTCATCCTCTTGCACCAACTGACTCCTTTTTTCACCACCACTTGAAGTAGAGGCTTGTCTTTCAGGACACTTAAATTTTGGATGCCCAAATTGATTACAATTGTAACACCTTCCTGAAAATGTATTTGAGCTTCTACCTCCACCAAATCTTCCTTTGAAACATCTAAATCCACCCCTTTTATCAGCAACGTGTTCCTTGCTTTTTCTTGCATCTTCTTGGCTTTCATTGAATTGTCTTGAATTAGAAAATGATCCTATTCCCCTTGAAGTGATGTCTTTGCCTCTTATTTTTTTGTCTTGTCTTCTTTTGATTTTCTCTTCAACCCTTATTTCCATTTGGTAGCACTCTTCAATTGTCTTTGGATTGTGCAAACTCAACTCATCTTGGATGTTAAACCTTAGCCCACTGAGATATTTATCTGCCTTTTTTGCATCATCATCTATGTGACCTCTTATTCTCAACTTATAAAACTCATTAGTATAAGTTTTAACATCCATTTCCCTTTGTCTCAAATCTTGAAGCTTCTTAGACATTTGAATTGCATAATTACTTGGTAGGAACTTACCTCTCAATTTGGCCACCATTTTGTCCCAAGAAAAAAAAATCCTTACCTTTCTTTCTCCTTTCAGTTTGTTCATAATCCCACCAAACTAGTGTATGCCCCTTCAATTTGGTTTTTGCTATCTTCACCTTTTATTCATCAAGTACATCCTCACATTCAAAGTAGTTATCTAATGTTGCAATCCAATTTAACAATTCTCCATTTAGGTTACATCCATACATAGGCAAATCAATTTTTACCTTATATTTATTTCCCTTAACTATCCTCAGTAGCTTTGCCATCTTTTTCTCTTCAAGATCCAATTCTTCTTCCACATCTTCATACTCTTCTTCCTCTTCTTCCTCGCAGTCACTCTCATCACCCACAACCATACCTCTTTTCTAACTTGTCTCAACACTTTCCAACCTTGCAACCAACCTATTTTGCAATTCCTTCAACTTCCTAATCTCTCTCAATCTTCTCTTTCATTTCTTGCATCTTCCTAGTCATATTTCTACCCTAAAGAGGCATCTTGTCTCTTCAAATTCTCACTTTTCACCCTCAAATAATCTGATACCTATGATCTAATACCAATTGATGTAGAGCAGGGAATCTATTGACAAAACAACAAAATTCTAATTATTTCAACCAACTCTTTAATCCTCAAAATCCTAACTAGGGTGTTTTCTCAAACAACTCTTCCTATTCCCTTATAGGTCTAGAAATTTGGTTCCTTGACCATAACTCTCAAATCCAATCTCAAATCCACTTCTTATTAGTCATTCCATGTACCCTTTAAGGCCTATAAACACATATCTCAAAAACTCAATAGGTCACTTTGGACCAACTCCTCCAAAATCATGCTACTACGTTGTCCTAGACCTCAATTAGGTCACTTTTTCAAAGCAAGTGCACTCTAGATATCTTCTCAACCTTAAAAATCTATAGACAGTCCCTTACAAGGTTACAAAAGACCCATATCAACAATATTTATCCAAAGAAAATCCCTCCAAGATATCTAACCACCAAACCCTCATTTTTAGCAAGTTACAAGGGGGTTTATTGAAAATCCCACTTCCCAACTTCTTCGCACTTTACCAATACATCGCACATGCTTCAAATTTCTTGTGCATGCTTAATCAACCACCAAAATTTTCTGCCCCAAGAGTTTTCCACACTTACCTACCCTTAACCACCAATTTTCACACAAAACACACAAACTTAACACATAGGGCATCATACCCAAACCCACAAATGGCCTCCCCTACTCTCAAAAACCATTCAATCATCTGACCCTACCATATTGGTCCCATTCCACCAAGCTACATGAGTTATAAATGGTGGAAAGGGCCATTAGTCCATTTTAAATGATTACAACCTTCAAAATGACTTTACAGACCCAATTACTATAAAAATACAATAAAAGACTTGGATCTTTATGAAATTCAGTCAAAATATAAAGAAACATTGCTACTGCATGCCACCATTGAGTTTAGAAGCCTTTGGGACAATATTCTCCTCAACGGCCAAGTGAAATAGTCTGTAACAATGAATTACAATGAAACACACAAAAAATCAAGTGAAATAAGGGGATTTTTATTGTTTGTCTTTCTCAAAATATTCAACAACCTTCACCCATAAACTTCCCAACATATTTAAACCTTAACCAACCTCTTACAATGGTTCTGACTTCCCTTTGAATTCCCATGACCATTGGGCTTCCTCAATTTTATATTTTTTGCACTTTTGCAACTTTTAAACATGACAATATTGACAATATTGCAAAAATATGACAAGATAAACTCATTCACTCCTAATTACATATTAGATGGTCTATTATGACCTTATTTGGAACAAAAAAGGACACACACCCTAAAACCTATCAGAAGACCTTACTGAATCATATTTTCAAAAATGATGAACATGGTGCCTTGCACCACTATGGCATCACCTGTCAAAGAGATAAGATAAAGGTGATTTAAAACACATAGATTGCTCCCATCCACTCGAGTTACAAATTGTTAATGATAGGATGAATTATTTGAAAACAATCCAAAAAATATATATATTTGAGTATATTATCATATCAATAAAAGTAATTTACCTAATATAGAATAGTAATAAAATACGGTTAATCTGGGATTACTATACAACCTTTTCTATCATGGTTATAATCTATACTGAGGCTTGTTCCAACCTTGACTAAGGAAATAGTTGGTAAGTTATGAAAATTATATTTCTAATTAATTAGAAGGGAAGATAATGTAAGACTGAGGAAATTTATTTGAGTGTATAGATTTAACATTATTATCTAATTATTTACTTGATAGTTAATGTTGAGTAAAAAGAATAGGAAGAAAATCAACATTATGGGTAATTGACTTAGTTTGGATAGAGGTAAGTGAGTTTGGTAATTTTTTTATTGATAGGAAACAACATCTTATCATTTAAACCTTAGTCATTATCTTAGTAATCATCTTTGTTTTGGTTGTTATTTTGGCAAATATCTATCATGATAATAAATATCGGGTCGTTAACATTCATATAATTGAGATTAATTTGTTGTTAATAAATGAGAAATTTTAAATGTCCTAATTTATCAAGTTACATAAATATGTTTAATGCTATATGGAGAGATAAATTTATAATGTAAGCTATAAAGAAAAGTAAGGAATTAGTCTAGTGGGTCAATCATTATAAATATTCTATTTAGTAGGTTCATTTTTAATGTTTTATTTGTTGAATGGGTCTACCAAATTTGTTGACTTTAAGTTAGGAGTGGAACATGAAATAATGATTGTAATGATTAACTTCATGCTTTATTAGGTTTGCTAAAACTTGTGTGATGATAAGCAATAAAAGAGATTATTTAAGAATAATTAATTATATATGTCCCATTGATGTAGAATATGGAATTTATAGGTGTTTCTAGTGAATCCCTTTGTGTGTGTGTGCGTATATATATACGTTCACGAAAACTTACCAATCTAAATAATCCTTTTTGTACTTGATCCATGTGGTTGAATGTTGGATGACTAATTTGTGTTATAGGTCACTAGTAGCTTAGTAGAGCCTCATATTGTGGTTGGTGATTAGAATTAGTATTTTGACCATTTAACCACAATACCCTCTCACCTTGTTTAATGAGACCTTGGTAGTTAGATATTGGTGAATAATATGTGAAAATTAAATCTAACTTGTGGCTTATATTTTAAGAACTTTAGGGGTGAGTTTCTCTTATAACTAAAATATTGCAAGTGGCTAATGGCATAAAATTAACGTTGTTATGCAAATAATATAAACAGTATATAATAATTATATTGTTGCATGGGTGTTGGCCAAGGATATAAAACTCTAATTGTTAAATATGTTAATAGAGTGAATATATTGTAAGTGGTTATTATAGGTTATGATTAAATATAATATAGTGGTAGCCTTTGTTACAAACAATAAGGAGACATTCTTTTTATAATCTAGAACCTAGGTGATGATATCATATTACCCTAATCATACCTCATAAATTTTAATGATATATAAGTTTCAATGTGGAATTAGTTTGGAAATTTTATTGGAGTCACTATAGTTATAGATAATTAAATTGTGGAAGTACTTTATTAGATTAGATTGACTTGGATGCTTTATTAATTTCACTAGAATGTACACAACCATGATTGGTTAGTTGATGATTTTTTTTCTATTCATATTGGTAGCATAGTGTATGAAGCATTGTTGTTATTGTTCTTATTAATCATTACACCTTATAGAAAGATGATATCTCCTTTTGATTATCCATTGTTGTCCATGTTACGTATGTACTAAACTATCATGAAATTAGTGATGAGTTGAACCTATATGTTAATATCATTATTGACCAACTCGAGTTATGTGAAAGTCCAAAGTGTCGAACTACCATTCCTCTGCAAATTATATACGTAGGCAAGGTCATCAAAGACAAGCCCTCGAGGAATTAGGTCGGGTCCTTAGGACCGTCCTTCTGAGTTATGTTTTGGGTCTTGTCTATCTCTCCTAATGTTATAAACCACCTTTTGTCTTGGATAGCTATAAGTAGCGAGATATGTTGCTATTGACTTTCAAATAAAATAAATTATTGCAAAATTAATAAAGTTGTTACAATTTTGTTAAGATCTTTAGTGTGTAAAATTTGGGAATTACAACATCATTGAGGTGCTATAGAAAGAAATCTACATGCCTTATCTGAGTTCCCCTCCATCGCAACATTCCCTCAAATTCAACCTCTTGGTTTTTCAATCGATTGTTTTTGAAACCAAATATTCACATAAACCCATAAATGTGCTTTCATTAGTTTTACATAAAATTTTGGCTAAAAGTCGAGTGAATTTTTCCAGCTTCCTATTGATTTTTTTATTCTTTTATGTAGAAATTTGGAAATCCTAATAAGACCTGTAAACATAGAAGTATTATTGTAATACCCCTCTGTTTTGCCTTCTGGTTGGACAGTATTTCCTTGTGTGGTTATGTTGCTTTGATGTACTTCTGGATATTCTAATACCTTTTTATGTTGTAATTTACTGTTAGTACCTTGACTATGGTACTCGGCTGTATTTGATCGCTAACTATAAAGCGACGTTAATGTTATATTTTGATGTGATGGTATGTTAATATGATGTTATCTTTATTCCATGTTTTAATTAGCATTTATGGATATTCGAATTAAAGATGTTTATGCTTTGGATTATACTAGCATTTTAGATTGTCAGTTATTTGCAGTGTATTGGTGAAGGGGACGGTATCGTATCACTCGCTTGCGAGTGCCCTACGATCCCGTGATTTCCTCTTCACGGTGTGTATTTTATGTTGTTCATATTATATGTTGTTGGTTACTTGATTTGCAGGTTGACAAGTACAGGACATCGACTCCACCTAGTTTCACAGGTGAGAGTGTATTCAATACCCAACGGTATTCGATTGGGAGATAGTAGCTAGGTTTCCATGCCAAGTCGTCACCCTAGTCCTTGTATGTTGTCAGTTGTTTGTCAGGTTGTGTTGCCTTGGATTTTGTGCCCTCTCTTCATTGTTTAATTGCAAGTTGGAAAAATGAATTAAATATATTTTAGCATTTAAGTTGTTGATTTAATTAATTGGTTATCATGTGGAAAAATGTTATTTAAAGTTATTAAGTTAATTTAATTTAATTAATAAAATAATTTAATCTTGGATTAGATTTATTTTATTGAATTAATTAAATTAATTAATTTGAGTTAAGCAAATTCATTTTGGAAATTATTGCATATTTGTTGAAATTGAAAATTGAATTGAAAGTCAATTGTGAAAATTGGAATTCAAAATTGAAAAATTAGAAAATGAAATTAAAAGTCAAATTGAAGTTTGAATTCAAAATTAAAGAAATTAGATATTTTTTGGCAATTTCTATTTTGAAGAAGTTATGAGGGGGTTGTTGGATTTTTTTTAGTTTTTTTCATCCTTATGGTTGAATTTGGTTTTCAATCTTGGGATCTTGGAGTTTTGAGAAAAGTTGGAATTTGAGAGAGGAAGCATGTCTCAATTTTGTGGGTTTTTGGTCTGAGCTTGTGAAAATATGTGAAGCTAGATTTGGAAGTTGAGCATCATTTGGATCTCCTCTCAAACTCAAGGAAACTGGGTTCATGTCTTGGAATGGATTGTTTTTGTGATTTTAAATTATAAATGTTATTGTTGAGAACTTCATGTAAAAATTTGTAGCAAATTATAAATCCCTGTTTTATTGGAGTTCTCTCATAAAATTATTGTGTTCTTGGCTGTAATTTCAATTATAATTGCCCAATTTATTATTCAATATCTTAAAAAAAGGATGTTGAATCCTTGCATTGGTATATTTAAATATAGATATATGGTTATATTTGTAGATTTATATAAATAATTGTTCTTTCCTTTATATTTTCATCTCATTGGGAAAAATTATGCTGTAAAATATTCTTTTTATGCCTTGGAAAAGGTGCGGATTCCTCAGGTTTTTTTTGTAAATGAAAATAATTTTTTTTTAAAAAAAAAAGTAAAAGTTTGTGGGGCTGGGGGCTCAACCCCCACTGCACCTCCCATGGAGGCGGGTGGAGGGAGACGCCCACAACGCTTCCCACCTCCTCCCATCCACGGAGCTCCCCTCCCTCCTCCTCCTTCCCCGTCGTCATTCCCTTTTTCGTGGCCGCACGGGCTGTGCAGGCCGCGCCACCACGGTGGGTGGTCGGCGCTGCCAGCGCCGCCGCGCCAGTGGTATCCCTGACGCCTCCACTCCGCCCATGCCCTGTGCGGCAGCGAGCTCCACCTCCGCCTGCCTGCAAATCATGTTGTCGCCACCGCCGCTTGGTTTGGTGCCACCCGGCCAAAAGAAACGCACCGCCGCTCCCTTTGATCACCGCCCCTGAAACCAAAATCTCGGCCGGTGTAAACCGCGGCTAAGGAGAAACCGCGGCCGAAGTAAGCCGGCCCAGCCAACCCTAATCCGGCTGCCTCATATCTCGTGTGGCCGCCCCATGACTTGATATGGCACGCGACCCAAGGCGTGAGCTGAGGGTTTTATGTGTGTAGCTTAATGTGAATTAAAATAAAATATTTAGTTAATAAATATATAAAATATATATTTATTAATATATTATTATTATATATTATAATATTGAAGTATTAATATATGTATGTTATGAATAAATAATATATACATTAATATCTCATATTATATTATATTATATTATAATATATATAAATATATATTCCTTTTTATTTAAGTATTAAAATGGTATTTTACACTATGGTTTATTGTTGAAAGATTGATTTAATCAATGTCAATGTTTTAAATAATAGTAAGATTTAAGTGAAATCGTGGAAATTTTTATATTAATTTATAATAGATGAAATATTGGATTGTTCTAAAAGATTGAATTTTGTTAAATCGGTATATTGATTTTAAGGAATATGTTTAATTAGAGGAGTTAATTATTTTAAATGGCTATATGGAAGTGAGGAAACAATACTTACTTTAAAACAACGTATTTTGATTTATGGAAATAAATGATTATTTTATTATTATTTAAATGCATGTAGGGAAGGATATATTGAGTTTTAATTTCTCCCTTGTCTGAAAAGACGATGCACGATTTAAATGAAAAGGGATTTAGCATATCCAAAGGTAGTTGACTTCTTGTGTCTTCAGTGAATATTCCCTCCGTACTCTTGTTTGGGGAAATGGGTTAAAGGTGTGTTTTGTTCGTAAGCCTTCCAATTGGGATTTTCAGTTATGTGGTTGTCCTTTGTAGTGTGTGCCTCCTTATCAGAAGCGGTCAAGAGCAATTTTGTTAATGTTGTTACCTCCAGTGTTTGGAGATGGTTTTATGTTTGTTACTCCCGAGAAAGGAGTGGCTTCTGTATTGTGTGCCTCCTTGTCGGGAGCGGTCTTGTTATTGATGTTTCCTCCAGTGTTTGGAGATGGGTTCATCTTTGTCGACTCCTAAGAAAGGAGTGGACGTGTTATCTTGTTTGTTGCACCTTGGTTCCATAGATGTTTGTTTGGATGGTGTGTGTGTGTCGTCATAGAAGAGTGGCTTGTAACGGGGGCCAGCACACGAAGTGATGCCAGGATAACTCGTTGTAAGTTATTTAATCAAGTGATAACTAAAACAATACTTAGAAGCTTAGGACTAACTTCTCACTAATCAATATTTTAATGCCTCACTCATAGACCCAAGTGCTCGATTAGGTTTGGGATGAGATGGGAAGGCTTGTAATGGCAAGGTCATCTATCTTGTCTGTACAAAATGTATTTGGCTCTGCATGAGTGAGTATGGGGGCCGAGATTCAGTAAAGGTTACCAAGATAACCTTTTCTTGTGGGGGTCGGAGCCTATGAAGATTCCCAAGGATAACCCATGACAAGCTATGCGATGACACTCTATCTAAGACAACAGTTGGTTCTTGTTTCTGGTTGGTATGGTTTCCTTAACATACCCGATGTGACCATAGTTGGTATTCAATTATTTGTGTATGGTTCTTTTAACATACTTGTTATGCTTTACTTCTGGAAGCATTGTGACCATGTTGAGTTGTCCTTGTATTGTACTTGCATGGTGTTTGAGTTGTACCTTGGGGTGTACTTGTGAGGTTCTTGTGATTGGTTGTTTCAGTTTGGTTTAGTTTATGTTAGCCTGTGTCTAGGGGTAGATGGTCTTGACTAGGATCCCTGGTTACTATCTCCTAGCATGGGGGTGGGCCTTTGGGTTCCACTTGGTTGGGTGGCATGCACCTAAATCCGTTGGGTTCATCTTCATGTTTCATGTGGACGAGACTTCCAATTAGAGAGCTCATTGGTATCAGTTTCTTGCTTTATTTAATTTCAGGTGTTCTTGTAATTTATTTCACCCCTCATTTGTTATCGAGGTGGAAGTTGTAATTGTAATTATGTTATTGATCTTGCCTCATTCGGGGAATGAGTGTTGTAATCTTATTATTTAATTTGGATTAATGAAATTGAAGTTATCTCTTATGCTTGATTTAAATTATCTTATATGGAATGTATGTGCTTAATTTATTTTGTAATTAAATGACATGGTTTAAATCATGTTTTTTGTTTAGGTTCTTTATAACCTCTGTCTCGTAACCTTAGAGGTTCTTGGCATTAGTTAGTGAACTTGCTTATTAATTATACTTTAAAAAAAAAAAAATTATTCCGTTTAAGTAGTTAATGCAACTTCCTCTGGGGTCGCGTGGTGGGGCGTTACAATTATTCAATCATTTAAAGAGGATTCTACAAATGAATCTTATTGCAAAAACTCTAACCAATAGGTCACCAAACATATACGTAAGCTAAATAAAATTGGAAGATAAATTTAAATTCTGAATGGAGCTCGTTACTTGGTAATTTTTGTTTTAGTTAATATTTTCCAAAAATAAGGTTCTTTTTGAAAATGCCAGCTTTGATGGTGATCTAGGAGAATCCCTATGGCTTGTAACCTTGAGAAAATCATTATAACGACAGGTTTTGGAGAAGTCCCTCATATGAAGTTCTCCATTTTTTTTAGTTAGAGACTAGATTACTATTGTGCAACCTTATGTTTTTCATTTCTAGGATGGTACTCTTGTTGTGGTTTTAGGTATATCTTTAATTCAAAGGAAATAACTAGTATATCTTTTATCGGGATATTAAGGTGTCTTTGTTGTTTTTTTTTTCACAATCCCTTTTAGTGTTATTCATTTTCCTTTGATTCTTTTTAGTTGAACTATTAAAATATTCATGTGATATCTATTTAGAATATAATCAACAACCCTCGATTAACCTTGGGTTAGAATTAATGATGTTAGAAAAAATTCTATTAATGTCACATCATTCAATATATACATTTATTTCTTTATGGAATCTTGGATCTTGAATGGACCATCTTGTTTTTAAATATTAGTTGTACAAAATGAGGATAATTGAATTTAAGTTTGAGTTCTTCTTATCTTAATAATGTAGAGTCAAGTTACGAGTTAAATAATGAGTTGAAATGCAATGGTTGAAGTAGTTACACATGATCTAATCAAGGTTCCCTATGATTCTATGACACTCAAGATAGATATAGTTATAGTCATTAAAATGATTATTATTGTTATTCATTATCTTTGATGTTGTATTATGTGACTGGTCCTAACTAAATCTAGACCTAGAAGTATAAAGTTTTATAGACATAAGAATAATATGGTATTTAGATAAAATCATATTAGTTGAGAGAAATATGGAATTCTATTTAATTATGTGATTAAAATTACAAACAATAGCATTTTAAAGGCCACTCACTATATGAGAGGGTAGATGGAATTAAGAGACGATATGGACTGGCATTACACAAACTATCATTAAAGAATTCATGTCTTTTATGTTTTGATATGATGTAGATTTATGCTATTTTTAAATGAAACTTCATATAATGCATAAAAATAAAAATACAAGAGCATTATGTCTTTTGTTTAATATAAATATTATTATAGAACTATCCCTAGCATAAGTATTAATGAGAATGGTCAATAACACATTGTAAATGAGTTTTTATTATAACCGAATTTGTTATCAAAGTGTGTATTGGAACGGATAAACTAAGATTGATGTCAGGACATTAATTAAAACCTAGTGATTAGGAGTTCATCTTTTAACTATTATATATATTGTTGTGTTATATTTTTATAGTGTGGAGTAGTGTTATTAGGTTGTGATCGAAGTTTATGTTAAGCCACCTTTTTAACCTAGTGATTATATTCTTTCATTATCTAGCCATGTGGGAGATGATTGAAGTCGAATTGTCAAACTACGATGCCTCTGCGAATATATATGTAGGCAAGGTCATCTGAGACGAGCCCCCGAGGACTAGGTTTAGCCCCTAGGATTTGTTCTCTTATTATTATACTTGGTAATTACCATTGATATGTATTCTATTGGTTATCATGTGTTTGGTATTATATTTGTGATTGTTCTACAATTAGTTGAACTATCTAAGTCTGCCTCAATGATGTGAGCTCAATGTCTCCCTTTGATCCCCCACTGTTGATTGTCTAAGCAATTTAGTTATCAAACTAAAATATTATAGTTTATAATTGGTTGAAAGTTGTACGCTTTCATGTAGTACATGCTTATGAAAGCGTACATGCTTTGGTAGAGAACTTTGAGAGTTTTGCAAGTGCATGTGAACGAAATTTGAAATTTGTGTTTTGTCCTTAATTGTATTTTAGTGTAAAATTTTGGGCATTACAATATTCATTAGAAATTTACAAAAATGCTTGATATATAATGACTCTTATCCGTCAGATTCATCCCTTATCACCCCCTATTCTGACTAAAATATAATTGTATCTAAACTAAAGCCATTAACCCAAAAAACCCAGCATAGTGAAAAATGTTTCTTCCAGATTATTAACTGTAGAACCCCATATTATCAACACAAAAGACTTCAAGAACCCATAATACTAACTCTAAAAGTTCATATTGTCATTAAAATCAGACTTCAAGAAAACATTATTCTTCCATTTGGTCCACTGGCACCTCATTTTCTTCCAACAGACAGACCATCAATTAACAATTTTCTAATCAAGTTGTAGCTGAAATAACTTCAAACGTCCCACCGATATGAGAGTGTCCTATCAATGAGCATATTGTTGTTCAAACGGTACACAATGCATTGGTCAATCAACAGAAACTACTTTCATCATATTGCATATGCCACCGAGTCCACCATCGCCCTGTCAGTGAAACCCCAAATCAATTCCCATCAAACCGATTTATTATTTCTCTCACTTAATACTTTCATTCATCCTATTGCTTTTCCCTTTCACTAACTATTCTTTATCTATTGATTTTTTATTTATTGTCATTTTCATTTACTCATTCTTTCTTTTTTTCTTCTCTTTTTCTCATGCTTTCTTTACTCTTTATCCATTATTTTTTTGGTTTGTCTTTACTTTCTACTTTTAATTTTTTTATAAATTTATCTCATTCCTTATCTATATATCGTTCTTTTTTTCTCATTTTGAATATTACCTATCTTTTTTATGTTACTTTTTTCATGTTACTTTTTTTCATTCGTGTATTTTATATTAAATTAATTTTTTATTTTGTATCTATTTCTTTTTTTCTTTATTTCTTGATTATTTTCTCTCTTTTTTGTCAGTCTTTTTTCTTTTTAATCTATCATTTATTTTATAGTTTTCTCATTTTTTCACATTAACACTCTCTTAATATCTATCGCTTTGATTTCTATCTTAATTTCCTTAGTTTGTCTCTCTCTCTCTCTCTATTTGTATTTACTTTTTACACATCTATTTTAAAGATTCTTTGTTTTTTCACTAATATTTTTTATTTATCATTTCCTCTGGCACTTTTTGTAATCTTTATCTCTATGTTTAGAATTCTCACTTTCTTTCCACTTTATTTATTTGTCTTAAACTTTTAAGTCTTTCTAAATTTATTTTTTATTTATTCAAGTTGCTAA
>CM021110.1:79778300-79935792 GCA_007115665.2 Sequoiadendron giganteum | reverse complement strand
ATGTCCCTGAAGGTGCACCCACGAGGAATTGGTATCATCCTTAGTTTGGAAACGTTGTGATACACCAAGTTGCTAGTTATCCTCGCCTCCCAACTCCAACCTCTACAACACAACCTGAGTATCACGACCCCTACACTTACGACATGCCTTTGTACATCCCATCCACTCCACCACTTCCAACACAACATCCTAGTCAGCCACCTATCAATACTAGGGGCATACCTACCCTTGCATTAATTCCACCTCCAGAATCTACCTCCGCTAACAACTTGCCACCACCTGCATTTCAGCAGCCTCCTACTAATCCTCACCAATCCACTTCATTGCAAACACCACCACAACACACTACTACTATTGTTGCTTCATCCCTACCACCTCATCAACAACCTTTGTGGTACAACATCTCCATTCCACAACAAAATGCTTCAATTCTTATGCAACCACCACACCAGGTGATACAAACTACAAATCAACTGCCACATGGCACTTCTACAACATTCCCACAACAACAACATATTCCATCTTGCCCATCTTACCAACACCGCAATAGCAGCAACCTCCACCACAACATATACATATTCCTATGCAAACACAAAATAATCCTCTTACAAAATATCTTTATCATCCATCCAGCACATACATTGCTCCATCCCATCTCAATTCAAATCCTCATCAAGTTGTTCAAAACCAAACGCGGACCCAACCAACACTTTACACCAATCCTCTGCAGTCACATACCAATCCCTACCAAAAACCATCAAATCCACCCCGATACATCACACAACATCCCACCATTGCACATTAATACCAATCTTATCCACCCTATATCCAGGAACAACAATCCTACCAGCAAGGTGCACCTTCCATCTCTTACTACCAACAACCATCGTCATATCAACAAGGGGGTTCTACCTCTTTGTATTATCAAAATCCCACACAAAAATAGGGTGCTTCATCTACTTCTTATTACCAACAGCATCTGCCCTACCAGCAAACAACTTCCACTTCTCATCATCACAATCCATCATCTTCATATTCGTCGTACATTAATCCACAATTCACTTATACTAATCAGAACAAGCAAACACCCTATTATGCATCTCAACCCATCTATGATCCAACTATTGCAGTACCATCCTCATCATACCAACAATACTACCTGTACAATCAGTCTAGTCCAACTCCTACAACACCCATCAACAAAGACTTGGAAGAAGTCAAGGCTGCATTGAAGGACTTACAAGTTGGGACAGGCAAACAATCATTCAAGTTTGAGGACATTTTTCCCTATCCATTTGATCCCTCCATTTCTTTAGTTCCCTTCCCTAAACACTTTGAAATACCAAAATTCGATAAATACAAGGGAACCAAAGATCCCAAAGCTCATCTGCAAGAGTTTTATGCCCACTGCCAAGAAGTCATGCACAATGACAACTACCTCATATGACTATTCCATAAAAGCCTAAAAGGGGTCACTCTTAATTGGTTCATGGGTCTTAAAAAGGGATCCATCAAATCCTTTGTGCAACTATCAGAACAATTCGTCTCCCACTTCTCCTTCAATCTAGAGAAGGATATTGACACGCTTGATCTCTTGAAAGAAAAATAGCATGATGGAGATGTTAGTTTTATAATCAGATATAGTGCACAGAAAATTAATTAAAAATTGACACAATAACACAACAAATACCCTGGGAAAACCCTCCAACCTGAGGGAGAAAAACCAACCAATATATCTCTTATATATTGATTATAATGAGAGCATAAATCTGCTTACAACTCAGGCATAAAAACAATGCCTTATAGATACAATGAAAAACACCTCTCCTAGATGCAAGTTTACAAATAATATGCTTTTCCTTGAAATCGATTTGCTGCTACAACATATGATATGTTGCTTAGATCACTCTTCTCCTCCTCCTACAAACTTGCTTGATTTGATGATGAAACATAAATGAAAGGCATTCTATATATAGGCAACCAAATGAATTCACACCTCTTCACCAAGAAAGGTCTACCTCTAGAAAAGATGTATTTATGGAGAGGCGCAATTTTCTAGAAGAAGTCAGCCTTTATTAAATGTAATATTATTTATTAAATAAAATCATTACAAATGGATGAAGCACCTCTTCATATCTTATATCGAATAAATTAAATAGCCCATGGCTATATTTAATTTATCTCTCATCATGTGAAATCGTACATGGACGTAGATTCTCGTGGCTGTATATCATCAACACTCCCTCTCAGCTAGGGAGGAATACTTCCAGCTGTACAAGAAATATCACCTCATCGTGATGTCGATCATCATGGCTACACCCATGAAAAGAGCTCATCACCTCATTGTGATATCAAATATCACCTCATCATGATATCAACCACCATGGCTACCTCCATAGATGGTATGCACAAGTGCTCATCACTCAATGTGATGTTGTCACCTCACCGTGACATTCACCATGGCTCTCCCAGAGGGTGAAACACAAGTACAAGTGAATCATTACGGAATCCCTCACATGATGTTTTCATGGAGTCACACACATGACATCCACCATGGCTCTCCTAAAGGGTGGAAATAAGGTTTTTCACCTCAAATCTTGAAGAGAAATGCATTATCAAGGGCTTGCACCTCAAATCTCTCAATAGAGAAATGCATTAATAGAGGAACACTTATATTGAGAATCCTTCTCAGCTAGGGCTTGATTCTCCACCATACCAAGCTTATCTAAAAAGTACACAAACTTTATCCTGGAGAGAGGCTTGGTGATAATGTCTACCATCTGCTCATTAGTGCTGATATACCTCAACTAAATTGCTTTCCTCAATACCACATCTCTAATATAATGTTATTTTATCTCAACATGTTTAGTTCTGTCATGAAACATATGATTGACAGAAAGCCTCACATAGCGGTGGTTATCACAATGAATGATAGTAGGCTCCATTCATTGCCCAAACAATCCTACAAGGAGCTTACGAAGCCACACTTCTTCACGAGTTGCCACACAAGATGCAATATAATTTGCTTATGTTGTACTCAATGCTACAAAAGACTGCTTCCTGCTACACCAAAATATCATCGCAGACCCCAAACTGAAGTAACATCTAGAGGTTCTCTTTCGATCAGTGACACTCCCTGCCCAATCAAAATCAATAAAACCATGCAGCTTCAAATCCAAACCTGAGGAATATATCAACCCATAACCAACTGTGCCACACAAGTATCTCAAGATATGTTTAGCTGCAATAAGATGTATCTATCTTAATTCACAAATGAACTGACTAAGTGCACTCACTGCATAGTAGATATTTGGTCTACTGTTAACTAGATACATCAATGAACCATTCAACTACCTGTACATCATGGGATCCACCAGATCTGAGATAGTTGCAGCCTCTTTCAACTTATGTAAGTTGGTCTCCATAGGTGTAGACATAGGTTTGCAATCAATCATACCAAACCTCTTTAGAATGTCAATGGTATACTTCCCTTGACTTAGAATCATCTCATCTAGCTTTTGAAACTTTTAAGCCAAGAAAGTAATGTATGAGACTAGGATTCTTCATTTCAAACTGAAAAGCTAGCTCCTTCTTACATTTGAGAATGAGGTGTTATTCTCCAGTGATAATCAAGTCATCAACATACAAAACCAAAATCAATGCTTCACCAGAAATTACCTTGAAGTAGAGGTTTGAATCTACGTCATTCTTTGAGAAACTCAAGCTTAATAGGTAATGATCAATCCTTTCATACCAAGCATGAGGAGCTTGCTTAAGACCATACAAGGCCTTCTTCAACCTGGAAACATGAGACTCCTTCCCATGTACCTCAAATCCATCAGGTTGCTCAATGTAAACCTCTTCCTCTATTACACCATTTAGAAAGGTTGTCTTTACATCCATTTGGTGAATCTTCCATCCTCTAGATGCAACAATAGAAATAATGGTTATGACACAAATATAATGAGCCACTAGAGCAAAGGTTTCTTCATAGTCAACTCCCTCTTTTTGTGAAAACCCTCTAGCCATAAATTTGGCCTTGTACTTCTCAATGCTCCAATTAGTCGCATGCTTCAACTTGAAGAGCCATTTAGAAGACACCACAGATTTTCCTTCGGGTCTAGGAATGATGTCCCAAATATCATTCTTAAGTATGGATTGATACTCTTCTGACAACATCTTTCCAAACCTGTTGACTAGAAGCTTCCTCAACACTGGAAGGCTTCGACTCAATAATCTGACTCATCAAGGCTACATAACTGGAGAACTTATTAGGTCTCTTACTTTCTCTAAAAGTTCCTCTTGGGGCTGCAAAATTTCTGCCTCCTGCATTATTTTCCAGACCCAGAGAGGTCTTTTCCTTCCAATCACAATATTTGTAGGCCCATCAGTAGGTTCCAAGGGCTCTACTAGATCAACATCTCCTTTAGGTTTTGGAGCCTCCCTCTAATTCAAATGTGACATCTCTACTAATCTCAATTGTCTTCTGACCCAGAATGTAGATTTTGTAGGCTTTTGATGTCTAACTATAGCCTACAAAAATTCCCTTCTTGCTAGAAGGTTCCAGTTTCATCCTCTTTTCCTTTGGTACATGAACATACACTAGAAATCCAAAGATCCTCAAATGACTTACTTCAGGCTTCACCCCTTAGAATGCTTCTTCAGGAGTTATATTCTCCAAGATCCTATGAGGACTTCTATTCTAAACATAGACAACAGTCCTGGATGCTTCAACCCAAAGAGAAATTTGTAGTTCTTGGTCATGAATCATGGATTTGACCGCTTCCATAATAGATCTGTTCTTCCTCTCCACAACACCATTCTGTTGAGGATTATAAGGAATCTTAAACTCCCTCTTAATCCTTGATTCAATGCAAAAGTTATGGAAGATAACAAAAGTGTACTCTCCTCCGTTATCGGATCTCAAGACCTTAATCCTCTTTCCGGAAATATTCTCCACCTGAGCTTTGAATTCTTTGAATCTCTCTAATATCTCCTTAGATTCTTTAGATTTCAAGAAATAAATCCAATTCTCTCTAGAGTATTCATCAACAAAGATAATGTAACATAAGAAACCACTCAAAGAAGCAACAAACATTGGACCACATAAATCAGAATGAATAAGATATAAAATACATTTGGATCTACTTTCACTACAATGGAATGAACCTTTTGTATTCTTACCCAAAGCGTAGCCCTTGTAGGTTCCTTCATGCTTCTAGTTGAATTTAGGAAGGCCGGTGACCATCTTCTCCATAATAGGTAGAGCTCGAAAGTGAAGGTGAGCCAATCTTCGATGCCAAAGATCACACAAACTTGAAGAATCATGCACTAGACCCTGAATAGGATGAGTGCATAGCTTGTAGAGACACCCATGTCTAACACTCAAGTGGTCTTGATGTTGGAGTTCTTAGCCCATATAAGAACTTTGCCTTTTGAAAATGCAACTTGGTAACCCTCATCTTCCAAGGTTTCTCTTGATGCCTTGAACAAATAGCACATCATCCAATTGTAAGGAAGCGTTAGAATCCAAGTGAAGAGATGAGGTCCCAACACCTTTCACAGAGTAACTAGCATCATATCCAATAATGACTTGTTCGATAGAATCTTTCTCCTCCAAATTAGATAGATGCTCCCTAAATCTAGTGATGTGGCGAGAGGCACCAATATCAATCAGCCAAGTGTTGGTGTTGGTAGTTACATTACTTGACAAGGCTTAGTAGAATAGGTATTCACATGAATCCTTCTGTAGAGAGACTTCATCAACATTTGCAATGGAGGCCTGATACCTAGGCCTGGTAGGACATTCCTTTGCAAAGTGACCATACTTGTCATAATGAAAACATTGGACCTTGGAGAGGTCCCTCTTCTTGAATGCGGGGCCACCATCAACTCCTTTATCTCTATTTCTCTTGAACTAACCTTTCTTCCCATCTTTCCCTTTCTTATTTGAGGATTGAGTGGCAAGAACATGAATGTCTTCATTAATGGAGCTTTGCCCAATACCTTTTGAAACCAACCTAGACTCTTCTTGAATACAGTTTATCCTCAACCGATCAAACTTGGGAAGTTTTGATCTTGCACTGATTCCCTAAATGTAAGACTCCCAAGATGAAGGAAGACCATTAAGAGCTAGCATGGTCAAGTCCTTTCTATCAACAACATGCCCAATAGATGAGAGTTGATCTCTCAACTCGATTATTCTCATGAAGTAGGCAATAACAAATTCTCCTTTCACCATCTTCAAATGATGGAGTTGTCGCTTTGGTGCAAGAGCTTGGCTTGTGTTATTGATTTCATACATCTCCTCCAAGGTTTTGAACATCTCTCTTGTAGTCCTTAACTTGGAGATAGTAGGAACAATATGATCCTGAATAGAATCAACTAACATCTTCTTTGCCCTAATATTTTTCTTCTTCCATAGGGCCTTTTCTTCCTCATCCATAGGCTTGAGAGCTGAACTCTCCACAAATTCTGCCAATTCGCTTTCCTCCAAAGTGAGCATGATCTTGAATCTCCACGAAGTGAAATTTGACGCTCCCTCAAGCCCATCCTCAATCTTAAGACCATTCACCATCTTGACGGAGAGATAGAGGTAAACAAAGATAATGAATAAATAGAGAGTATCGTTGTGATATACGAATCTGATCAAGATCTTCTTCAAACCCGCTTTGATACCATGTTATTTTTATGATCAGATATAGTGCACAAAAAATATATTCAAAATTGACACAATAACACAAAAAAAACCTTGGAAAACCCTCCAGCCTGAGGGAGAAAAACCTAGCCAATATATCTCTTATATATTGATTATAATGAGAGCATAAATCTGCTTACAACTCAGGCATAAAAACAATGCCTTATAGATACAATGAACAACACCTCTCCTAGATGCAAGTATACAAATAATATGCTTTTCCTTGAAATCGATCTACTGCTACAACATATGATTTGTTGCTCAGATCACTCTTCTTCTCCTCCTACGAACTTGCTTGATTTGATGATGAAACACAAATGAAAGGCATTGTATATATAGGCAACCAAATGAATTCAAACCTCTTCACCAAAAAAGGTCGGCCTCAAGAAAAGATGTCTTTGTGGAGACGCATGATTTTCTATAAGAAGTCGATCTTTATTAAATGTAATATTATTTATTAAATAAAATCATTACAAATGGATGAAACACCTCTTCATATCTTATATCGAATAAATTAAATATCCCATGGCTATATTTAATTTATCTCTCATCATGTGAAATTGTACCTAGAAGTAGATGCCCATGATTGCATATCATGAATAGGAGAGACCTTTGCAAGCTATCTGGAAAGATGGTGAGCCTTAGCCAGCCGAATGGAATCCCCACTGCAAGAAAAAGACATGGTTACATTGTTTATCAAACATTCCCATCTGAACATGGCTGATAAGTTCCAACTCCACTGCACCACCACCTTTACAGCACTGGTGGAGAAGGGTCCTATCTTGGAACGAGCCCTTGTTGCTAAAGGGTAGGTCAAACTTTTCAATTTTGATAAAGAGATCCTCTAGGGATAAACCTCATTTTTGGAATAAGAATAAAAATGTTTTCAATGATGGTGTCACTAACACCAAACATTTCCATGTGGCTACCACCTCACAAAAATATCTTCCTCAACATCAACATTCAATCCCAAATGCTATATCCATGCCCCAAGGAGCACCCCATCAATAGTCAAATCAAAACAACCAAGGGGGAAATAAACATTAGTTTACCCAGTTGGGAGAACCCCTTAGCATTGTGTTTAACAAGATACTCCAAGATAACTACCCCATCACTTATCATGTAACCAAGCCCCTTGATGAGTCCAAGCCCAAGCCGACTTGGTTCAAAGAAAATGAGTATTGTGAATTTCACAAGATTAAGGGACATACATTGGATAAGTGTCAAGGTCTCAAAACCTAAATCTAGGGTCTCATAGATCGGGGTGAAATACATGTGGATGCTAACAAAAAAACCTCATCTAATGCTCAACTTCAAATATATCAGAATTCTTTTCTCAAGCATAATTAGGGTCCTAGTACATCCAACTCCAATCCTGGACCTAGCAACAACAACAATCAAAATAGCAGCACAAATAACATCAATTATAAAAATGTGCCATACAATTACCAAGATGTTTACACATACGTAGAACTAGTGGAGCCATGTGTATCCATGATACACATCAAAGGAAAAGATCCACAATGTGTTGTTACCACCCGTCACACCTACATCATGGTCCTAGCAGCCCTCACTTCTACCTAGCTACCATTTGTCAATTCACAGTATAACATCCTTGATCAATTAGGCAAAACCTTATCTCAAATTTCTATCCTAGATCTGCTTAAGTCTTCCCCCATGCATCAAGATATCCTAAATAAGGCCTTACAAAGCACTCAAGTCCCCAATGACATAGATCCCACACAATTCCAAGCATTTGTAGGAAATTTGTCCATAACCTACCAATTAGGTTTTATCCATAAAGATATGTTGCGCCTTGACTCAAGTCATAACCATCCCCTTCACCTTGAGGTTGGGGTGAATTGTCATAAGGTAAAAAGGGTACTAGTAGATAATGGTTCTGCCCTAAATATTTGTACATTAAAATTTATACAACAGGTGGGATACACCCAAGCTGACCTAAATAATCAGGTTATCACCATCAAAGCATATGATAAAGCATAATGAGATTCTGAGGGCACTATTTGTCTTCCTATTCAGGTGGGCCCCATTGTGAAGTATACAATGTGTCATGTTCTAGACCTGGAACTTCCATATAACATCCTTCTTGGCCACCCATGGATCCACTCTATGCAAGTCATCCCATCAACCTACCATCAATGTCTGAAATTCCCATTTCATTGAATGGAAGTAACTATACAAGCTGAACCTCTGCCATTTAAATATTGTCATGCCCTCGAAGCTTCCTTTCCACATTCTCATTATTGCCCTGGGGTAGAAATGGGGGCATCCCAGACATCAGATTCTCATCCATCCACCAACACATTAAACACCTCTTCATCCACACCATCCTCCACACCTGATTCCACCATCACTAAGGTCCATATTATTGACAAGGGGTGTGGTGAGTACGAAATGCATATAGCATTGAACATGGCAACCATGCCACCCTCACCACGTACATTTGGCCAACCTTTTCCATCTGTCTCCAAAGAAGAAGAGAAGACACTCACACTCACTTCCAAGAACATGCGCTCGACAATATTCAGAGATCTAGGTTCTCTTAAAGATCAAAAGGAAGAAGATATCAATCATTGGGTTTACAGAGAAGAACTTGAACCATCATGCCCCCTCATAGAATACTTCCAAGAGGTCTATCCGTGTGTGTCTAAGTTTGTTGAAAAGTGCAATTACCAAAGCAGAGGTCTTGGTATAGAAGAGCAAGGAAAACGACAACCCATAGAGGCATCCATGCGTCCAAAGAAGATAGGCTTGGGATATGACCAAAAACAAAAGGGCATGTTGATGTGTTTTTTATGCACTTCTCAACACACGTAATGCATAGGTGTGTCACCTCTCTTGAAAAACAATCTTCCACAATCAGATTGCAAAACACTATCCCAAGGTCTCTAATGTCAGGTCTTGACAGTGCTTGGAATATCTCAATTGTTTCATGTGATTTTCTGGAATCACAAGGCAGTCTTACAGATGAGTTACAAAGTGGGGAAGTTGGATGTATAAATAGATTTCTTAAGATGGGAGAGTTGTTGTGCATTTTCTACAGGTTCAAACAGTAGTCTTGAACTCCATTTTATCATTGGATTTAGGTTTATAATGTGCAATGAACCTTGCCTAAGGTTACCTATTAAAAAAAAAGGAAAAATGGCAAGGAAGAGAAGAGGTTCCTGGATTTGAAACTATAAATGAAAAGTGATCATGGAGGCTGCTATAGTAGACAAACTCCCTAAACTGGGTTTTGCTTGGCCAAGAGGATCCTATAGTTACACAAAACCAATGCAATCTTCTAGGGACTGCAGATTTTTAGATTACACACACACATCATGCAGCATGTAATCGAACTAAGTTGCAACAGAAAAGTAAAGAAGCTCAGACTAGCTTTACAAAGTGATTCATCATCAACAAACCACAAAAAGCATGAGATGGAAATTCATCAAATACTATAACAACAAACACCTTCATCACTTGCCTTCAAAAAACTAACTACTAAACTAATAGGGAAGTAGAACCATGCACACATAATGATCAAAATCAAAAGGAAACACCCATAAATCATGCAATTTTTCTTTCTATTGCTGCATAATTCTTTTACACCAGCTTTCCAACCCTTTACAAATGAGGGGGAGACCCCTATTTATAGTTTTCCAAAGCCCAAATGAATGGATAAGATTGAATTACATTGTGTGGCACAGATTCAATTACATTAGGGCTTCACCTACCCCACAATATTCAGCAATTTAAAATACATCTTTTGTCTTTTCCCTATTTTGTCTTATAGTGGCTAGTCATTGTAGAAATTTTGTCCTCTTGGTGATTTCCCTTTTACTATAGCTGAAATTGCCTGAAAGCTGCCCTTTGCTTGATGGAATTGCAACATTCTTCATTGGATCAAATGGGCTTGTCGACGACTAACATCAATGGATTGGTTGCCCTCGATTCAGGCAGACATCCCCTTAAAGATCATCATCATCTAGTGAAAAGTAGGACAACTCCCTTATGCTTTCTTCAAGGCCACCCCCTTGCATTTTGTCATTGACTTCCTTGGCATAGGCCTTCTTCTAATGCAAGCTCTATTGATGGGTGTCACAAGGAGAGGTGGGCATAGGAGCTATGTGCTTTCCTTGTTCATCTTTCTCAATGGGTCTCCCCGACAGACCCACGATAGGCTTCTTGGAACACGCATACATGAAGTGTCGTAAGTGCTTTCATACACAAATCAAGGCAAATGTTAGTCAAACCTTGCAAACTCCTTGTTAGATTCACCCATGCATCATCAAAACATCATAATATTCATATTTGGAGCTCATTTGGACCATAAACATTAATGTGTGATCCAGGGGGGCGGGCGCCAAGGCGGTAAACGAACATGGGACAACTTTCCCAAGGCCGGGCCCGGAAGCACCGATGGAAGTCGAGTGACGAACGGAAAGAAAAAATAGAAAAGGAGAGATAGAGTTCTGGAAACGGCCACAGAGGGTCCGGGTTCCAAAACAGCCAGGGACAGACGAAGTTCTTGAAATAGCTACGGAGGGACGGAGTTCCAGAAATGGCCACAGAGGGGCCGGGTTTCGGGAGCCGGAACGTCGAGGGCAGACAAATGAAAAAATGACAAAGGAGAGTCAGAGTTCTAGAAACAACCACGGAGAGGCTAGGTTCCAAAATAGCCAGCGATGGATAAAGTTCACGGAACAACCACAGAGGGACAGAGTTTCAGAAACAGCCACGGAGGGGCTGGGTTCTGGGAGCCGGAATGCTGGGGGCAAACAATGAAAAAATGGCAAAGGAGAGATGGAGTTTCGGAAACAGCCACAGAGGGGTTGGGTTCTAGAATAGCCAGGGACAGACGAAGTTCTTGGAACAACCGTAGAGAGATGGAGTTCTAGAAATGACCACAGAGGGGTCGGGTTCTGGGAGCCGAAACACCGGGGATGGACGGATGAAAAAATGACAAAGGAGAGATGAAGTTCTGGAAACGCCATGGGGGCCAAGTTTCGGAAGCCAGAACATTGGGGGTGGATGGATAAAAAAATGACAATGGAGAGATGAAGTTCCAGAAATGGCCATGGAGGGGCCAGGTTCTGGAACAGCCAAGGACAGATGAAGTTCTCAAAACAACCGCGGAGGGACGGAGTATCGAAAATGGCCACAGAGGGGCCGTGTTTTGGAACAGCTAGGGATGGACAAAGTTCCTAGAACAGTCGCAAAGGGACAAAGTTTTAGAATGAAAATTTTGCAACTTCCCAAAAATTAATGAAACCTTGGTAGTTCACTAAGGCACCACAAAAACATCCCAAATCCATGGGAAACCTATCCCCACAGTCAAAATGAAGGAAAAACTAAACCGAGTGAGCAAGGATGAGGTCTGGAGGACGTCAGGGCAATGGGTGAAGGGAAACCTATAGGGGCACTTTTGTGAAAGAAAAAGACTTAGCGAAACTTAGGTAGGTGAATTTGGTTAGGGGAATTTGATCGTTTGACTACACATGCTCGATCTAGGCTCCAAGAAAAGGGCACACAAAATGAGATAGGAGCAAAGTAGCTCATCGGGAGCAAAAAGAGGGGGTTCCTGCCTATGGTGGGGCGTGTGTTCAAAACATGCACAACAAATGGTGACTCGCTAGGGAAATTCTCTAGAGAATTTTGATGACAAATTGGAATCACAAACCCAGAATCTCTGGTTTCGATCTTCATGCTCAACCAAAGGATCACAACCAATAGTTAATCCAACCTTCAGTATGCTGAAAATCCAAGTGTGTGTAGTTGCGTCAATTCCCATCCTTCAATTTCTATAGGAACCCAAGCTTCGTCAAGTTAAGCTACGCAATTTATTCTAACTCCAAAAGCATCTAGGACATTGCCTCACTGCTAGTCAGTCATCTATAGTCCCGATGAGGTTATCACTGTGATTCTCCCAAACATTGCTCTATTGTCAGTCAGGCGTCCATAGCCCTGATAGAGTTGCTCGGATACCCCTGAAAGGTTGAACTTTTTTTCTTTTGATTTTCAATATTTTTCTTTCTTTCTTTTGTTTCTTTTCTCTTTTTCAGTTCTTTTGTTTCAACCCACAAGCAATGAAGCTCACGCTAGGACTGAGAATCACAGTGGCGCTGGAGCAAAATTTTAGATTTTTCACTTAACTAGAGTTCACAAAGGACCTACAACGACCATCAGATTCTTAAAATATGTGAGAGATATAAGATTCCAAAATACTTCAGAATCAGACCAACCAATGACTTATCCACTTTGAATCAAACATCCAGATCGCTTGACACTAATAGAAGACCCTCACCATCCACTCTAAAAACTTGATTAGAGTTTGACAAAGAAATACATAGAAAAACCCCAAGTGATAAGTATAGTTGTTGTGTGCACAGATGTGCCCAGCCAAAAGTAGAGGGACCTCGAGCAAAGTAGCAGCAAAGCAAGAGAAAACAAAAGCAAACGAAAGAAAACAAAAAGCAAACACCAAAACCAACCAAAGCAGGACAACGAAAGAAAACAATGAAGAAACTACTCTAAAGCAAGCAACCCAAAACAAACCAGCTAACCTAAGGAAAGCAGGAAAGTGGAGTATTTATAGGAAACCTACACTACTCAAAACAAGCTATGTACAAAGATATTTACAAAGAACTACGTTCAGACAAGGCCAACCGACACTCACGCCCATTGGATTTTGCAATGCATGTACAAGAAAATGGGCAATCATTATAGTTATCAACCATGCATATTTATCCTTAAATTCAAAGAAAATAAATTCAATATTGCAGCATTCAAATTCTACCCCAACATCATGAAGAATCAACAATTGTGGAGGCTCACTAAACCCGTGATTAATCCATAAACATGTTTGTTTCCCCTCATTCCCATAATCAAAATGATAAGTGCAGTTATGACAATTAACAAGAGCAAAGAAGGAAACCTAGATTTTGTCACATGGAGGTGGCAGCATTTGACAATCAAGAGTAAGCACTACATCAACGATCGTTGCATCAACAACCTTGAGTGAGCAAGATGGAGGGTGCAACATTTCAGAAATCAAGCCTGAATAAGGTAGGGAGAAAGGGGCAGCAAACACTTCTTCCACGTCTTGAGTGGGATCAACAATCCCTATCAGCTATTCTTCAAGAAGATAGACTTCATCTCGTTGATCTTCTGCAAACCAAGTGTCCACTTGATTGTTGTCCTCAAAAGGCAACACGTTGTCCCACCTCCTTTCCCAAGTGTTGTCCTTATTTATGTGGTGTTCAATGTCATTGGACAATTACATGCATAAATATTTCCTATTGTATCCATCTGAATATGAAGGAGGATCAACAACTCTCATGGCGGAAGGACTCCAAGTCGCATCTTGTAGTCGACCAGGTGCTTCATCTTTGTTGGCAACTATCTCAACATCCCCACCTTTGTCTTCTTCTCCTTGCTATTCATTCATCTCATCATGACGTTCACTCATTTCCCCTTGCTCACTATCTCTATAGATAGAGAAGGAACCCCTTTCCCAATGAAACTCTAGTGCATCACCATTTAGAGGCTCAAGGAGTATGTCGATTTTCAATAGGATTTGATTCGAGCACATGTTCTATTTTTTGCAATTCACCCTTATTTTAAGTCGGTTTCTAGTTTATATGTCAGTGTAGATTGCAATAATGATATGTTAGGCTTGTACATTCAAGATTACTAATATTGGTTTTTCCATTGTTTTCAATCGCTACATTTTGAATTGACCCTCTAGAACTTTGATATAAATTCTCCCAAGATTTCATCAGATCTACTGATTTTTTCCTTAATATAGATAATATCACCCCTTTCTATAAAAATAGGTCAAAGGGGAATGACAAGTTCAGTAGGAATTGATTATATCCTTGACCTCCTTCTTAAGATGCTTACCGATTTTTATTTTGGGTTGTAATTTTCATCTTTCATGAATGGCTTAATGAGATATGAAGTTCTTACAAGTAGACATTTTTAACTCATAAATATCCAAATCGAGCCCAAGTGCACTTCACTCTTTCTTAAATTGGGTTTGAAATTAGGGTTGGGAATAACTGCCACTGATTAATTATGAGGCCAAACTTGTTTCAATCCAATCCTTCCTGTGTTATCCATTGTATAGAATAACTGAGTGAAGAATGAGTATGACTTTAGTAGTCCATGATATCCATTTGGGGAGCATTGCATTTTTTATATTCTCTAGTTTGAGATACATCCACACCTTTATTTTGGATCTGAGTTTAACTTTGTTAATTTGGATCCGAGTTTAACTTTGTTAATCCAATGACTTAATGAGATTTAAAACTGTGGTTGGTAGATGACAACTTATTGAATACTAACCTTTAGATCAAAACCAAGCTCGAGCCCAATTTTTCATTTTCTTCCATGCATAGAGGAAAATGATATCATTGGACCTGTGATCAGGATGGGTAACTGAGTACAACCATTGTTGAAAAGGGTTGAATTGGGAATGACAATTTCAATAGGATTTGATCAGATCAATATTCTCCCTTTCTGGTATTGATCCACATTTTCATTTTGTTTTCTATTCTAGTCTAACTTAGTTAATGTAATGATTTCATGTGACCACTAGCTTGTAATTACTGAATACTAAGTTTTAGATCAATCCCATGCCCACAGTTGTACTTCTTTTCAAGCAAATGAACAAATGGCTTCATTGGATACAAAGTCATTATAGAAAATCCAATGCTCTCTGTAGTATCTTTTATATAAAATGGATGAATTGGAAATTTTAGTGGAATTTGATCAGACCCATGGTCTCCTTTTAAGGAGATATCCACATTTTTGTCTTAGGTTCTAGTTTGATTTGTCATTTTGTCAATGTAATGACCCAATGGGATTTAAAATTGTGACTGGCAAATTGGAAGTAATTAGATACAAATCTCTAGATCAAGACTAAGCCAACATATGTGCTTTGTTCCTTATGCAAAGAAAAATGATTCCTTGGATTTGAAATCAGGATTATAGGTTACACTTATCAATTGGGACGAATTAGACTGAATCCACTTCAATTCAATATTGTATGCATTAAATTAGTTTTAAGGCCGTTTCTGCAACTTCCTTTTTATCTCAATAAATTTAAATAGCTTGAAGTCCAGTGATGGAATCATATGGTGAGATGGTTTTAAGGTTGTTTCTACAACTTCCTTTTTATCTCAATAAATTTAAATAGCTTGAAGTCCAGTGATGGAATCATATGCTGGAAGGTATGATAATTTTTTTGTAAAGTTATTTTAGTTTTAATATAAATTATTGTCTAAATATAATTTATTATTTTGTCAAATTGTTTTTCAATATTTAAAGTATATTCTGGAAGTAAATTTTACTAAGAAGTGGATGTTATAAACATTAAATTCATATAATTCAGAAACTTAAAAGATACATGAGATATTTATTATAAATATTTTTAAAAAAATTCTTGAAAAATATTTGGATTAAATAATTGTTTAAAAAATTATCATACCTTCCAACATATTATAAAATTATCTATTTAGTATTTTTTATTTTGTTTTGAGAATATTACATCTTTTATAATTGAATTTTTAAAAAATATAATTTTCTATTCTTATAATATAAATTATGTATAATTGTTGAAGTAATTTTTAAATACTAAAATCTAATAACACTTTTTCTTGTAATAAAAAATCTAAAAAAAATATTACTAACATGAGTAAAGCACCTCAATAGAGGCAAATGTACATAGTCAAAAAGGAAGAAAAATATTCATGTTTACTACCAAGATGAAAAATATTTCAGTAAGTGATACATACCTATTTACCAATGAAGAAAGGATTTGTAATACATATTTCCTATGTCTGCACAACCTCTAAACCTAACTGGTCCTTTGCATTGCTCAAGCTATAAATTAGGGACAAAATTCTTTGTTTTAGCAAGTTAATCAAAACTCAGTAAATCTATGAAATATTTTAGCAAGCTAAGCAGAACATCGTGCACCTAGAATCCAAAGCTCTAACAGTAGCACTCTTAGGAAACTGAATGAATGGAGTATAGTCAAAGGAAGCAACCCTTACCAATGATAATAGTAGGATCAATTGAGTGTCTAGTTGATTGCCATATAAATTAGGGACCAAAATCTTTCATTTAGCAAGTTAATTAGAACTCATAATATATCTAAGAAATATTTTAGCAAGCTAAGCTTTACATCGTGCACCTACACTTGAAAGCTCAAACACTAGCACAACTATGAAACTGAATGATTGGACTATAGACAAAGGAAGCAACCCTTACCAATGAAGGTATTAGTAATATTTCATTGCCTAGTTAATCCTTCCAATCCAATATGTATCTGTCTTCTGAAGGCCCTACCATTAACAGTCATCTAAGAAAGTTAATAAAAAGGGAAACAAAATATAAACTTCAAGAAAAGAAAGTGGCTAGTCTCGAAAACAAATTAGAAACTTGAAGAAAACAAAGTGGTTACTCATGCCCATTTTATACCTAGATCAAACATAATAGAGTAAGTCATACATACCTGTTTATGAAGAAAGCAAGGAATTATAATACTTTTGTCCTATGTGTGCACAACCTTAAAGCCTAACTACTCAAAAATGCAAAAGTTGTCCTATGTATGCACAACCTTCAAGCCTAAGTGCTAAAAAATGCAAAATTTGTCTTATGCTTGAACAACCTTCAAGCCCAACTGCTCTGAAATGAAAAAGCTGTAAAATAGAAACTATTATTTTTGATTTCGCAAGTTATAACATGTTACATAGCCAAACAAATAAAATAATAATTCAAACAATCTTGCCTGATGTCTCTAACACTTTGTTGCACTCTTTATTTATTTGTTTTTTCACCTTAGTTTGTACCCACTAATTTGCCTTTTAATTTTATGTCACAATTCAAGTATCTGTTTGAATTGCACAATGCACAAATAAATGTTACCTTGCTTTCTTATTGATTTTAGAATGTAAACTTTTTTTGCATGTAAAACAATTTTTTTTGAAAAGCAAAAAATCTGTACAAAATTGCAGAGAAGAAATCACATGCAAAAAAGAAGACAATTTCCTTGTTAAGGACGAACTCCCGACAAAATTGTAGAAGACTAAGCTACATTAAAATCATACATTCATAGAATATATACTATACACACCTTCAATCTTCTCATGATGCTCTTCAGTCTTTCAAAATGCCCTTCGATCTTTTGAGAGTGCTTTCTAACTTTACAAATTGTTAGCTATCAAATTATTGACACAAACTTTATATTTATTTCATTGTACTAGAGATAAGATTTATTAGATTTTTCTTGATAGTCAAACATTTAATTATGTCAATATCATTTCAGATGCAATTGTTCGCTGCATCCAGACTTTGTTTTTCTGCCACCCACTGCCATTGTTAATGCTTGTACTTGCACAATCTTGGGACGTATCTCTTTAGAGCACCCATTGTGCTATAAAAAATGATACAAAATAGAGTTTGTAAATATTTTATAAATGCAATATTTAATGAAGATAGTTACAGTTTACTATAACATTTAATGTGTAGAGGCAAAATTCACTTACAGTTTACTGTGACATTTATTGTAGGGAGTAAATTTCACTTTAATATTTATTGTAAACTCATAAACATCAATTCTACATTTTTTGCAAATGTAACTCTTAATAAAATAATTCAAGGAAAATATTTTAAAAACGCATTGTACTCTTCTTTTGTACTCACATTTATTTATTGCATTTTGAAAATGTCTCTATGAATTAAATGATCTGGAAACTAATTTCATTGAAAATATAAAACACTTAAAAAATAAAATTGAACTATAGAAATAACACAAAAATCTATTTTTTTGATAGTAATAAATAGCACAAATAAAATTGAACTATAGAAATAAAATTTCATGACATTAAAATTTTTGCCTTCGACAAGAACTAAAAAGGAAAATACATTAAATTGTATTTTCGAATACGTTCTTTCAACTGAATTGTTGAATTTCAAATTTTTCTGGTTTGCAGTGGGCTATTTTTGTCCTTCGAAAATCCGTTGAAGCATTGAATTTGGAGAGTGGTTACTGAAGTGGGTACTCACTATTTTTCTTGTGAACATTAATTGTCATAAAGACTTGGAGTGAACAATATGCAAAATGAATATGCAAACTACAAAGGATATTCAATATAAGAAGCACAATGGAAGGGAGAAATTCTAGCTGAATATTAAAAAGATTAGATAGCCACTGCTATGTTGCAAGACGAAGAAAGAACACAAGAGGGCAGCACACATAATTTTTCAATTGACGTGATATTTAATTTTGGGAAGCACTTATAGTTTTTCAAGTGATGTGATATTTAATTTTTTAATAAGAATTGCATATATCTTGTACCCAATTCAAAATTTAAAAGAAGACTACTTGAGGAATATAATTCCTCATTACCAGTTATATTGGCTTTTAGTTTTTTTAGTTGTACTATGTAACTATAGCACAAGAGGCAACTTTTTTAAGGGGATTGAAAGAAGATGTAAGCAACGTTGTGGCTTCAATCAATTCTGGGAAAGGAATAAAATAAAGAATGTGAGAAGCCCGTGTCTGTTGCAGCCCTCGCCTATTCGCAACCGAAAATGGGAGTATGGAATTTATTATTGCCCTATAAAATGTGGGAGGAGAAAGTCAATTTATGTAAACAAAGTGTTCCCATTTTATTTCTATGGGCACTTGCTTTCCTTTCTGCTTTGCAACGCCGATGAGCGCGGGAATGCATTGAGAGACGATGACATTAAAGATAACATTATGCTGCTTCTTATGGGTGGGCATGACACCAGCGTTGTCACTGTAACGTTGCTCTTGAGGTATCTGGCTCTCAATCCGGACTGCTACCAAAAGGTTCTTCAAGGTATATAGTAAAAACCTCTTCAAGGTCTTGATAGGATTATTGATTTGGGAAAAGAGTACAGAGCAAATGGAGATAAAGCGGGAGAAGGAGACAAGTGAGGTGCTGTATACATGGAGAGCTGTTCAAGAGACGCTCAGTCTTTATCCTCCAGCAAGAGGCGCATGGCGCAAAGCTATTATAGATATGATGAGGCCGGTCATAGCAAGGTGTAGCAGGACAAGCCATGGAGCAGGGGCCCACACTACTTCAAGAAGGTGAAGGTGTCTGCATTGGTGCTGTTGAAGATGGTGGTACATTCTAGGTCAGGAGGCACCATTGAGGTCATGGGATTAATGCAGGGAAAGACGGATGGGGACACTATTATTGTGATGGATGCATTTGCTCTTCCTGTGGAGGGTACTGAAACCAGAGTCAATGCGCAGGCTGACGCTTATGAGTATATGGTGGAGGATTCCCAGACTACGAAACATGTATGTATGCTATTCGTGCATTCATTTCTCTTCCTTTTACTATTTATTTTCTTTGTAATATGTGTGTTGCCCATTGTTGCAGAAATAATACTATGTTTCCATGGATTGGTTTTTTCTCTCTTTTTTTTTTGTCTCTGTTTTAAGAGTAATTAGAGATTTGGTGGAATTGATATAGAGTGTGATAGTATGGTAATGTGATGTATAAAAGTATGTCTCTGAAAATATATTAAGCTGCAACAGCTTATGTGAATACTTTTATTTTCATCATTAAAAAACTCAGATTAGGATAGTGAAGGTTCAGATACACAGGTCGTCCATAAGTAGGTAGCAATAATATGTTCAAACATAGCATCTAGGAACAGTAATAGAAAAGTAATATCTAGAGTTAGAGCTCATGTAGAAATCATGAATAAAAATAGGTAATTCAGAGTGTAGCTTTTGTGTAATTTTTAACGCCTTGAACAAAATGATAGCACACATCTAAAAAGACCGCAACCAACATTGGCCCAGCACACATCTAGAAAGACTTTCTGAGTTACTAATAGAAAGTCCTTATGGATGATGGTCTTCCCACTCTAATTCAAGAGTGCCCTCTGAGTTTTGGGGATGAGGAAAGGGGTTTGGGGGGACAGCAAAATAATTTCTTAATTAAGTCTGATAAGAGGAAAACGGTGGTGAAGTTTTTGGGGATTAGTTTGTCAATATGTTAAAAAAGAATCAGGACATGATCAGGCAACATCAAATCTTATACAAAAGTGAGTGTAGATCTAAACATATACCTTAAGAACGAACTGACTAAATTCTGATTATTGAAAATAGTTTTGATTTATCTTTTGATGCTTGAATTACAATTAGAAATTGACATTGTTCACAAATACATTTAAACAATCTGCTGAAGCATGAAAATCATATTCTTCTAATGCTTAATTTACTTTTTTTTTTGCCCAAGGTTTGCTTTTACTTAGTAATATTTTTAGTTTTAAATGTAATATGCTTACGTTTACAGCTGAAATTTGACAGAGTGACAACACTCAACATTACTCCTTGGATCTCAATATACTTGGAAAGTTTACAATTGGGTTGAGAATTCTAAACTGTCGTGTTATCCATTGGAAATTTCATGGTTTAGCAGAACACACAAACTCAAACCGTAGGAAGTCACCACATATGTTCAAAGCAATTTTACAACAGTCCAATCCCGGCTATGAACATTGTATCCAGTAGCTTGGCACAAGATACATATTTAGAAATTAATAAAATATATCTACAATACTGGTTCAAAACTATTTGATGACCTCCTTAGTTTTACCTTGCTATCACATTCTTGCAGATATACAGTAGTATAGAATGTAATTTGTTTATTTATTAATTATATAGTCGATAGGAAATTAACGATATATGGTTTGGAATAAAATTGTATATGATTTTAAATTTAGCTTATTTACTAGACTACACAGTCTTGAGCCTCACATTGATGTCTGCACAAGAGACACGTAATTGCTCCTTTATATATTTATTATGCAGCTGAGAATTCTTATTTTGAATTGTATAGAGGTGTGCAGAAAGGTTCCCATAAGCAGGGTATTGTCTCACAATGTTTTTCCCTTGATTATCTTGCACAGTATGTTGTACAAGTATAGATTGTCATTCTAATAACTGATTAAGATGTGGAATGCATAATTTTTCTACTATTTATTCTTTTCAAGTGAAAACTCAAATAATATGTTCAAAAATAGGAAGGACTTATCTCTTTTTTTTTAAATGAAGTGGTTGAACTCTTGCATCCATCTTTCCTCCCCAAGCCAAGTTATCTAGATCACTTTTTTTCCACCATCTCTACTCAAATTCTCCAAGAGGAGAAGTGGGTAACACCCACTCATTCTTCTTCTTCAAAATATATAGAAGTTTCAACTTGCAACTCTTGGATGGTGATGTGTGGAGTGTCATTTCCTCCATAAATGAGGGTCTTTTCCTTATTGAAGAAGATACATGCACTTGGACAACCCCTCAATCTTTCCACCCCATCCTCTCCTCAAAATTCGTCACTCTTCATTATGAGGACTTTTCGAGGGTCAAATCATGTCCTTGGGGCACTATTGTATGCCTACTTGACCCCTATCAGTATGGTATAGACCTTAGGGGATTTATTTTTGCATCCCAATCAAAGAAATTGACCAACAACCCTCTTTAAAGCCCTATTTAAGGATCCATCCGAATTTCAATTTTAGATGGGGATTCCTAAACCCTAACCCCACTTAAACCCACGACTCATCATTAAGTGCCCTCACAAACCAATAGTAAGTTATCCTTTTAATATCAACCCTTACACCAAAATCTACCAACACAATAACTTTGTTTCTTTCTAAGCCCCAAAAGGCGTCAAATTCATAAACACAAAATGTCTTTTGACTTGCTCCTCGTTTTTTTTTCCTTCTCATGTTGACATCCTTTATTTCCTACACATTACCAATGAAACCATAATCAACAATTGTATATCACATAAATTCTCTAGTTGAATATCCTAAGATTTTACTGCATATAATTTCAGTTTATATTGCAAACTTCATGAGTGTTTAACACCTTCATGGTAGAGACAATGAAATAAATTTCAAAATGAAATACAAGAATATTGTCACATAATTACATTATTTATTGCCCACAATACTAGTTACCACCTATTTATGGAAACATATAACAAATTAGGTTGGGTATTAATCACAGGAAAATCAGGGTCTTACATAGGTCACTAGTAGCTTAGTAGAGCCTCATATTGTGGTTGGTAATCATAATTATTATTTTGACCATTTAACCACAATACCCTCTCACCTTGTTTAATGAGACCTTGGTAGTTAGAGATTGGTGAATAATATGTGAAAATTAAATCTAACTTGTGGCTTATATTTTAAGAACTTTAGGGGTGAGTTTCTCTTATAACTAAAATATTTCAAGTAGCTAATGGCATAAAATTAACATTGATATGAAAATAATATAAACATTATATTCTTGCATGGGTGTCGGCCAAGGATATAAAACTCTAATTGTTAAATATGTCAATAGAGTGAATATAGTATAAGTGGGTTATTATAGGTTATGAGTAAATATATTATAGTAGTAGCCTTTGTTACAAACAACAAGGAGATGTTCTTTTTATAATTCACCAATAAAAGACTCTATTTGCCAACTAGTACTCATCAAATCCCTTGGAAATGATTTCTAATCGATCTCTTTTCTTCAGCAGTACTTTCAATACACAAACCATATAACCAAGCAAATCATAAAGCAATCTTCATTGCAAAGATACTAAATCATTTTCACATGATTTGAGATAAAAAGCAAGACCTATTGAATTGGGATTGATTTGGGTTGTAGAGATGTTTACCTTGATTCCCCTAGTCCCTAAATTTCCAGTCACAACAACACTTAATTGTGCCAATTTTAATATTTCATGCTAGATATCCCATGCCACCAGCTGGAGTGCTACGGATTCAGGGCTACATCCAATGGTCCGACACAACTCCAACAATTGATCCACAAACTCACCAAGGTCGCTAAAAGAGAAAAAACAATGGTGTTATAAATATTGCCAGATATCAACCTAATAGAATAATTCAAATTAACATTTATGGCATATGTTAGTCAATTTATAATTTAAAAAAAAAAACTTTATCCTCTATTCTTGTTGAATTGCAGATTAGAAATCTTGGAGGCTTCAAAGGTAGCAATAATATGTTCAAGCACAACACCTAGTATTAGGAACAATAATAGAAATATAAAATCTAGAGTTAAAGCTCATGTAGGAATCATAAATAAAAGTGGGCAATTCAGAGTGTAGCTTTTGTGTAATTTTCAACACCTTGAACAAAACGATAGCACACATCTAGAAAGACCACAACCAACATTGGCCCAGTTCTAGGAGATTTTCTGGGTTAGTAATAGAAAGTCCTTATGGATGATGGTCTGCCCACTCTGATTCAAGAGTGCCCTCTGAGTTTTGGGGATGAGGGGAGGAATTTTGGGGGACAACCAAAATAATTCTTAACTAAATCTAATGAGAGGAAAATGGTGGTGAAGTTTCTGGGGATCTATTCACTAATATGTTAAAAAAGAATTAGGACATGATCATACAACTACTTTAGAAAATGATTGTGTTTTGATATGGTCTGGGTGTGCAACTACAAATGTAATCCATCTATTTACAGAAGTGTGTAGATCTAAACTTATACCTTAAGAACGAACTGACTAAACTCTGATTATTAAAAATAGTTTTGATTAATCTTTTGATGGTTTAATTATAGTTAGAAATTGACATTGTTCACAAATACATTTAAATAATCTGTTGAATCATGAAAATCATATTCTTCTAAATCAAAAAACCGAGAATCACTCTTATCAGCTCCTTATCTATAAAATTTCCCTACCCAATATACTGATCCAATTTACCATTGAAGTTGTATTCTGGTTGATAGTCCTCAAAAGACAATTGTATGTGTGAACTCAAAAGACAAAAGAATGAAAATTCTTCATTATTTTTTATGGAAGATCATTGTAGAGACACAACCAAGAAGTAACCAAGAACACCCAATGATCGTAAGACTAAAGAAACTTTCATTTAATACAAAAGTAGTTAACAAAGGATCCTATAAAGTTTTGTTGCATGTGTTAAATTGCATAATTAAGTCTGATTATAATCTGCTCAAAAACCTCTTTTAGATCTGCAGATAAAGTCTAATTATAATCTGCACTTGTATCTACTATGAGTAGGAAAGATACATTAATTACATGCATTTCTAACTCCCACCTTTTCTCCTTTTCTACCATTTTACATGCCTTTACCCAAGGGAGGCGATTATCCATAATGGGGGTCGGCCACATTAGAAGTATTTAAATTAAATTAAATTTATTTTAATTTCTCCAAAGTAGGAGCCAATCTAAGAAGGTCAGCCAACATTAAGTCTCAAGATAAATAATAAATATTTCTTATATCTTTCTCATTGGTCGGCCCAAAATTAACGAACAACAATTTCACCAATATGGGTGTCACACATGAATGGGGTCGGCCAACCCATTAAGACCAAAAATTTAATATTAAAACACAATCAAAATTTTCCCTTAACAACAACAAAATGATAGTAGATGATAGCAGCAATTTGTACTTCTTCCCTTTGACATCAATGATCAATGAGAACAATATTTCCAACAAGTTTCGGATGTGGTTCCCATTATCATATGCACAATGCATGATGGGAATAAAAGGTGAAATGTTATCGCACATAATGGCTTACTTGTTAATGTACATGGCATGATGTTATGATATTATTGGGCCACATGTTAATCACCTCAACAAATACAATGCTCCTATTGGTTGATGTGTACAACATGTCTCTTCATTGTCACCAAGTGTAAAGATAGGAGCATAAATTTGATGCTTGGCAAGTTTTTTTCATTGCCAAGGCTCTTTACATCCGATTTTTAAAGAAATGTACTATACATGAAATCGTGATGCCTAATAGCCATTGATCTTCCTCACTTAAAGACATCAACGATCAACATTCAAGAAAAATTGAGGGAGTTAAAGGTCACACTATTAATTTTTAAAGTGCAGAAAAGTGTGCCAAAGGAACATTTAACCTATTGCACTACTCCTAGATGACCTAAAGCACCATTAACATTTAGTTGAGGCTAACAATTTCAATTGCTATGTATTAATGGTTGCAAGGGTCATTTCCCTTTTTAACCATTAACATTGATAGGGATACCCCATAGGTCTTGCAAAGCCTAAAGTATAGGAGGGATTTGAATATCTCTTGTTTGTTGTGACTCTCTTGATTAATGGTCGACGAATTGCTTCCTATTTTACAGATTTTTTGCATAGATTTGAAAAATTAGGAGAACTTGTATGAGGTGCAATATTTTTTTAGGTATTTTATTTTTCCCTCAAACTCTATCTTTAAAGAATGAACACATTAGTGTATCACACTCATTTATGAAGAAAACCCTATTATGGATGGATTTGTATTGAGGGATGGGTATTAAAATAAGAAAGACTTTTTGTAATGTCCATTTTTAAATTATCCTTATTTTGCCTTAAATAAGTAACTCTAACTCACAATAATAATTGCCAATTGATTATAAATATTAGTTTATCCTAAAATTTATAATTTTGATTGTATATAATTTAGATTTAAAGCTTATACCGTAGTTTTAAAAATATAAAACTTGTTCTCGAGTCTCTGCTGTAATATTTCTTTTTATTTGCAGTTCTCTTTGTATAAATGTCTTGAAATGTGTCCAATTTTTTCCAAGTTAGGGGTTGTGTCCTCAAGTTAAATGAATTGTTGTTTCATGCTCTCTAGGAGTAATTATCAAATAATAAAAGTTATATTCTTTATATGATGCTCCTTCTTGTTTGGTGCCTCTTATATATATTTTTTCCTTCAATAGTCATGATTCTTCACATGTACCTTGGCTTTTGATTAAATTGAACTTTAATTTTAAATTTTATAATTATATTATATATAGTTATTTAGTTTTATATATTATTATTATAATCTCATTTTCAAAAGGGGACATTATAGTCCACCATTCCCAAGGCTTCTTGTCCTCGAGCAATCATAAACTAGGATATGTTAGAATTTCTACACTTGATTGAATTTTTTTGAAGATATCGGGATCCCAAATCAATCTTGGAAATACAATAATTTTTTTAATGATGTAGTGTATTTCATTAACTAACTATTTTTTGCTAAATCTTGTTGAACAACTTTGTCTTTCTTGTCTTCAAAAGTTTTGCTTGATGATTCATTTTGTCTTGCAAAATTCTTGAGTCGTACCCAACTCTACTAATTGCTTTGTCCATACAACTTCTTATTTTCTAGGGGGTTCTTTATGAAGAACCATTTCACCATTCATCTTCCGCTGTGTTATTCTAATATCATCACAAGTTGTGAATCTTGAACCAAGATATGTCTTTGCCTTTATTTCAAAAAGTGGGTTATCCCAATGTATAAACCTCTTTGCATCCATTTCAAAAAGAAAATTATTTATAGTAACCTAGTGGAACAATTAAAAATTATTTCTATTATCAAGTTGGAAATTAGGTTCTTGTTTAGACCATTCATATTGGCCTTAATTCTAAACAATTGTCCTCTCAATCCTTCAATTTTTATTCTCAATTATTGTCAACATTCCCAAATTGCTTACTATTCATTGTTGATCTAACAATTCTCGTATATTCAAAATCAACAATTTAGTAACTATTGAAACCTTCTTTAGCATGTGACTGTAATGTGTGTACCTCCTCATTTTGTTAAAAAGAATTTGTTGAGATCCTCAACACTTTCATTTTTGTTTTTATGGTTATCGGCTGGGGTTTTTTTCATGCTTATCTTTAAGCCGTAGATGTTCTCTTGTCATAAGACTGAAGGTTCTTGGAGGATGTTGATGTTAGGGTTTGATCTTTGTGCTTGGGGTGAGGTGTTTGTTTTTTATATTTCGAAGGCTCAGTGTTGATGCTCTATTTTGTTGGCTCTGATGAGGGTTGTGCTCCTAGTGTTGGACCTGGTACTGAGGTTACTGAAGGAGTCCTCGCTCACTTGTTCGGTTGTTGTGTTGGCTATCTTCTTGGACCCTATGGAGGTGGGTTCTTTTCCTTTTGAGGTGGATTTGAAAGGAGATGGTCTCTGGATCCCTCAGTCGTTGCTCCTATGGAGGTGGTTACTTATTCTTGTTCAATAAGAGGAACCCTTCTTGTCTTCCCTTCATTGACATTTTGGTGATAGATGCCATCATTAGAAACTAATAAAACATCTTCTCCTACCAAAGACTCTTTATCTTCCACTTGCTTTTTAGGTTCCTCTTCTTCTTGCTCATTGGTCCGCTTATTTTCTTGTAGCTCTAGTTATTTATTTTAACTTTATTTTTTTTGCTTTCTTTTGTCTTATTTTCTTTCTATTATTTTTCTCCTTTTATTTGTTATCTCTTTCTTTGTCTATCTATCAAGAACTCTTTTTTTTTCTCTTTTACTTTCACTCTTTTCAATCATCTTTGTTTTCTTTTCTTCATTTATTTCTCTTTCTTTTTCTCCATGTTCCATTCTTTATTACTCTCTTTTCTTTTTTTGTTTATATCTATCTACTTTTCTTTTTTCTATATCTCTTTTTGCTAGTTTCTTTCTTTTTATTTTTCTCTCTCTTTCTTTGCATGAATTTAGTCTTGTCCATTTTATCTCTTTTTTATTGTTATCTTTATGTGTATTCCGCCTCTCTCTATCTTTTTTCTATATCTCTTTTTCCTAATTTCTTTCTTTCTAGTTTTCCCTCTCTTTCTTTGCATGCATTTAGTCTTGTCCAATTTTATCTCTTTTTGTATCTTTATCTTTATGTGTGTTCCCCCTCTCTATAGAACACTCAGATTTATAATTTATCTTTCTATTTTCTTATTTGAAACTTTGCATTGTCTTTTATTCATTTCTTTTTCTCATTCTCTCGCTTTTCATTTTTTTTCCTTTTCTCTATTTCTCTATTTTTTATTTGTCAAGTAGGTGATATTTTCATAGTGTCATATTATGTAATATTTTTAGTGTGTCATATTATGTAATGTTTTATCAAGATTTAATAATGTAATTTTTGAGTCAAATTTATTGAACTATATTTTATTAGTGATTCAAATGGACTCTCAACTCATCTCCCATGCATATATGATCCAATTATAAGTCATTGTATTTAGGTGATGCTCATAAGGGTGAAGCATTGACACTTCCCGATAGATCATCAATCCTAATACTACTCTAGCTCTAGTGTGCTTAACCTGAGAGTTTCACCTAAATCTTGGGAGAAGCTAAGTGATAGCTAGGTTGCTTGATCTTGGGGGAGCTCCATGGTAAAGATTTTTTGAGTAGAGTATTTATTGTATGGGTGACCTCTAAGATCACTTAGATGCAATGAGCGCTAAGTGGACTATTCATGCTCATAAGAGACAGGTTCTTGTGAATCACTATTCATTAAATATTGACTAGTAAATTTGATTCAAAAATTGCGCAATTGAATCTTGATAAAACATCACATTTTTCTTATATTATGTAGTTTGCTCATTCATTATTTATTTATTCATCTTTATTTATATAATGTATTTCTTTTACTTTGGTTTGTCTATTTTTGTATTTGTTTTATATTTTTATATTTTATCTTTCTTTTGTTCTATTTCTCTCCTCTTTTCCTTTCTTGCTATCTTTTATTTTTCTTATTGGTTTGTTTGTTTATCTTCCTTTCATTGTTTCTATTTACAATTTACAATTTTTCTTTTACTCGTTATTTTTCTATTTTGATTTATTTCATCATTTCTATTTTTTTCTTTTGTTTCTCACTTAGTTTATATCAATTTTTTCTACATTAATTTATTTCTCTTGTACTATTTAAACTTTAATATGTATTTTTTTGGTTCTTCCTCTTTATTTTTGTCTCATTTTCCTTTTTCTTATATACTTTTTTTTTTATATCATCTTTATTTTATTATTTCTAGTTGTTTTTACTTATCTCTCTTTTGTTTTGATTATGGTAAATCTAGGAAGGGCTCATACCTGTTATAGAACAACCATTAAGGCAAAGGGAAAAGAAAAATCACCAGAAGTGAGACAAAGAAAACCCACAAAGACAACATGACCAACAAAGCTAAGAACTACGAATAAGTTTTGGAAAGATTTAAAACTAGAAAAAGCCACTCAAGGAGGTTCGAAACCAAATTTAACAAAGGCCTCAAAGTTGGATTTGGGTAGGATTGGAGGCTCCAATCAACAAACGAGCTACCATTCATATTAACAATTTTTTTCTTGCAAGAAGCACCATCCAACCTGAAGATCTTTGTAGAAGACTTCTCTTTACCAATAAATGTGGGATGAAACTCAGTAGAAGTACCAACCCTGACATCCAACTTCCTTTTTGTCCCTAATATAGGACCTTTACCATTAACACCATGTGAGGAAAAATTTATAGTAGTACTACCACTTTGGGAACTCAACAAAGTATTCAAATCTTTAAAATTCAAAGGGGTTGACGTTGAACAATAGGGCGATTTTTACGAGGAGGTTCATAATGAAGTTCTTACACCTAAGACCTAAGCCTGGATCATAGATTCATACTTAACCAAGACACAAAATCTTGTAAAGAGAAAGTTGGATCTATTTTTAGTGACCTTATCTAATGTAATAAAATGATGAACAACATTAGAAATATTTTGAAGAATATCTTCATCCCAAAATTCCAATGGGAGCTCAGGAAGATAAATCCAAATAGGTTGCAAGTCAAGCTTAGTAACATCAAAGCCAATAGACCAACTCTGAAGGTGAAGAAAAGCCTTATCAAAATACCATGGGCCGTTGTGATAAATGTGATTGCAATCATCCAAGGAACAAAAGGAAAAAAGAAAAAAACTCATTCATCAAGGCCATAATAAGAAGACTAGGAGCAACCCAATGCTTAGAAGCCCACTTAGGAATAACAACAATATTTGGTCAAGCCAAAAAATATCCTAATAAGGGCATTTGCACAACACCCACAAATCTATGAATCCATAAATCAAGATGGTGATGAGAGGAGCAAGAGGAGCCCCAACAACTTTTCATGTATAGACTAGAGGAAGCCTTCAGAGAGGTGCCACCAACAACAACAACTCCACAAAGAGGAGGAGACAAAGAGAGTTTCAACAAACTAGGAACCCCCATAGCAGAAACATGTAACAACTTAAAAACCCCAAGCAAAACATAAGCAACAGGGGAAGATAGAGTATTGGGAGGGGGTAGTGGAAAGCCCCTCTTAAGAGAAAGAAGTGAACCATCCCCAAAGGATTAGTCTCACCTCAATGAGACACCTCTTCTCGACTCCAACTTGGCAAAATTTAAGACCAAGGTAAGGCAGGTTGGGCGTTGGGCGTTGGGTTGGGTTACCCTCTTATGCATCTTTTTCTCTTTTTTATGCATCTCGTTCTCTCTCTTTGACTTTCTTTCTTTATGTCACCCCAACATGACACCCCCTTTTGACCCTAACTTTGTAGAATGTAAGACCAAGGTAAGGGGGGTTGGACGTTGGGTTGGGTCGCCCTCTTTCTATCTTTCTCCATCTATCTATTTTTGTGGTGTTTGCCTCATTTTACTTTTACCTCTCCCTTTTTCTTTTTTTTTTCTTTTTCTTTGTGTCATCCCAACATGACACCCCTTCCCGACCCCAACTTGGCAGAATGTAAGACCAAGGTAAGGTGGGTTGGGCGTTGGGTTGTGTCACCCTCTTTATGTCTCTTTTTTCCATCTATCTATTTTTGTGTTTTTTGTCTCACTTTCTTTTTATCTCTCCCCTCTTTGTTTTTTTCTCTTTCTTTGTGTTGTCTCAGCATGACACCCTTTCTTGACCCTGACTTGGCAGAATGTAAGACCAAGGTAAGGCAGGTTGGGTGTTGGGCTAGGTCACCCTTTTTATGTTTTTCTTTCTCCATCTATATATTTTTGTGTTTTTTGCCTCACTTTTTTTTTACTTATCCGTTTTTTCTTCTCAATTATTTTATTTGTGTTGTCTCAGCATGACACCCCTTCTTGACCCCAACTTGGCAAAATGTAAGACCAAGGTAAGACAGGTTGGGCGTTGGGTTGGGTCGCCCTCTTTATGTCTCTCTTTTTTTTTCTATCTATATATTTTTTTGTCTCATTTTTCTTTTACCTCTCCCCTATTTCTTTTTTCTATTTGTTTGTGTTGCCTAGCATGACACCACTTCTTGACCCCAACTTGGCAGAATGTAAGACCAAGGTAAGGCAGATTGGGCATTGAGTTGGGTCACTCTCTTTATGTCTCTATTTTTCCATCTATTTATTTTCGTGATTTTTGTTTCACTTTCGTTTTACTTTTTTTTTTTCTTTTTTTGTCGCCTCAGCATGACATCCCTTATTGACCCCAACTTGGCAAAATGTAAGACCAAGGTAAGGTGGGTTGGGTTTTAGGCTAGGTTGCCTTCTTTATGTATCTTTCTCCATCTATCTATCTCTGTGCTTTTTTTCTTACTTTCATTTTACCTGTTCCCTCTTTTCTTTTTCTTTCTATATTCTTTTATGTATTATTTGTTATTCTATCATTTTTGACCTCTCTATTTATTTCTATTTTTAATTCCTTTTTTTGTAGCTTCCATTTTATCTTCTTCTTTTTTAATTTCTTTTTACTCTTTCTTGTTTTATTTATTTAATCTTTCAATGTAACATATTTTCTTTATTTCTTTATCTATCATTATTTAATCCATTTTTTGCCACTTCTTTGTTACTTATTTTAAATTTTCAGTTACTTTTGGTATTGTATTTATTTATCTCATTCTATTATTTTATTTTTACGTTGTCTTGATTTTTAATATTGTCTCTCCTTTTCCCTATGTTATTTTTTATTCATATATTTTATATCTCATTTGTTTCTCTCTTAATTATTTTTCTCTATTTTGTGTCTCTTACCTTCTCCATGCACATCTCACTGTATTTTTTATTACTTTTATTTATGTTTACTTTCAATCCATATTTTTCTTGATTTATTTTATTTTTCTCTTTAAAATTTTTTTACCAATTTTTTTGTTTCTCTTCAACTCCTTTTTTTAATTATTTTCACCATGTAGTTCATATTTACATGATTGTTCACTCTCTCTCACTCTCTTTTATTTGAAATTCTATATATCTCTTTCACCGTGTATAATGATCTAATCAAAGTTTTCTATGATTCTATGACACTCAAGATACATACAATTATAGTCCTTAGAATGATTAGTATTGTTATTCATTATCTTTGATGTTGTATTATGTGATTGGTCCTAACTAAATATAGATCTAGAAGTATAAAGTTTTACAGACATAAGAAAAATATGGTATTTAGATAAAATCATATTAGTTGAGAGAAATATGGAATTCTATTTAATTATTTGATTAAAATTACAAACAATAGCATTTTAAAGGTCATTCACTATATGAGAGGGTAGATGGAATTAAGAGATGATATGGACATGCATTATACAAACTATCATTAAAGAATTCATGTCTTTTATGTTTTGATATGATGTAGATTTGTGTTATTTTTAAACCAAACTTCATATAATGCATAAAAATAAAAATACAAGAGCACTGCGTCTTCTCTTTTATATTAATATTATTATAAAATTATCCTTAGCATAAGTGTTAATGATAATGGCCAATAACGCATTATAAAGGAGGTTTTATTATAACTGACTTTGTTATCAAAGTGTGTATTGAAACAGATAAACTAAGATTGATGTCAAGACATTAATTGAACCCTAGTGATTAAGAGTTCTTTTTTTTAACTATTATATAGTTGTGTTATATTTTTATAGTGTGGAGTAGTGTTATTAGGTTGTGATCGCCACTTTTTTAACCTAGCGATTATATTATTTCATTATCCAACCATGTGGAAGATGGTTGAAGTCTAATTGTCGAACTACGGTGTCTCTACGAAATATATGCATAGGCAAGGCCGTTTGAGATGACTCCCCGAGGACTAGGTTTGACCCTTAGGATTTGTTCTCTTATGATTATACTTAGGAATTACCATTGATATGTATTCTATTGGTTATCATTTTTTTGGTATTATGTTTGTGATTTTTCTAGAATTAGTTGAACTATCTAAATCTATCTCAATGATGTGGACTCAATATCTCCCTTTGATCCCCCACCATTGATTGTCTAAGCAATTTACTTATCAAACTAAAATATTATAGTTTATAATTCGTTGAAAGTTGTACGCTTTCATGTAGTACATGCTTATGAAAGCGTACATGCTTTGGTAGAAAACTTTGAGAGTTTTGCAAGCGTATGTGAATTAAATTTCAAATTTGTGTTTTGTCCTTAACTGTATTTTAGTATAAAATTTTGGACATTACATTTGGTATCAGAAATCGATTGAAGCACTGATATCTCTAGCTAATATGGTTTCCCATGTGATGTTAGTTGTGTGAATTTATTTCTTGTGCTTATATTCTTGTTGTGATTGATTGTTGAATAGACCTTATGAAGTTCTGAGTTGCTCTCATCATTCCTTGACAATTACGGTAGTGAAGGAGTGAATTAAAAAGGGAATAAATAGGCTATTAACATTGATCAAACATTATGTTCCCTTATGTGAATAATGTTTTTGAGCATGAAGGAGTTTAAATAGCTAAGTTTAAAGATGTTGTTTGGTTAGAATTTAAATTTAAAGTGCACCTATGTACCCTCCTTAGGACTCGTAAATATTTAGGTTGATCAAAGTTTTAAACAGATTAAACATGTCGATTGGATGTTCCATTCAAGTTGGCGAGCATGTTATGGTGAAATATCTTTATGAAAACCAAGTCAATTTGTAATAAAAGTGCAAATGAAAACAAAGTGAATGGCTAGAAAATGTTAGCTCAATTAATGGATATTGTTATTATAATATTCACCCTTGTTCTATCATATAACCATGAACCTTATGGAGATGAAGGGATGAGTTTTAAGGCATGGATATTGTGTAGAAAATACAACTTTACTAAAGTAAACATCATTTAACTCCATTGTCCAAGTGAATAACTTAGTATAAAACACTGTAGTTCTTATTTCTAAATGTAGATGCCTTGGGGAAATTTGAAAATGCAAATTCTTTCCTTGTGTGTGGACAAATGAAATGTCTCTAAATAGTGCATGTTACCTTGAATTCAATTGAATGCGTGTTTCAGTGTAAAGCTATCTTGAAATATGTTTGATTGGGTACAATACATCTGTCCCAAAATTGTATTATTATTTTAGGATGTATCATAAAATCAATTAATATTGAAGTAAAAGGGAATAGTCAAATAATATGCATGTTAAATAAATAATAATGATGGTAAAGAAAAGAATGCACTAATAAACCTTGCATTGTTAAATTTCAAATATAAGCTCCTCTTTCATTACATGGTATGCCTGAAAAGTAAAATTTTGTGTGCATTATAGTAACCTTACATTGGCGACGTTTAGGTTTCCAATTGCATTAGTATTGATCAAAAATCATATAAATGTTAACTCATTATATCCTATTTAGGGATGCAAATACTAACTGCATGGCTAAGTAATTTTTTGAGTGAAAAAAATGTTGTGCGTGTGGAGCTAATAAATTTGACTATGCTTACCTCATCATGTGTGAGTATTGGGTAGCCTTTGAAATATGTCTTGTAGTGGTTGTGTATATCAATGATAGAATATAATATTTTGCAACTTAATTATGTGTAAGAAAATAGTTTGTTTATTTAAAAGATGAAAGTTGGAAGTAAAGCCCATTTTGTTTTCTTTGTGGACATGTGAATACTGCTTAATGGTTCTTTTGTTGTGTAATAAAACATTTTTTATGGTTAGACCAAGTCATAAAAGTAAGTGTATGTTGTGTATCCTTGACTCACATGGAATGAAATGATAATATTCTTGATAGTCAGTGTGGTTTGTCATGGGGAAACTAGTATATGTGTTGTGCCCCAAGTACGAGATATAGGGTATCTAATTTGGGATAAGGGTGGTGGACGTCTAGTACGATCCCCTATGTGTACCCTTCGTGATTATCTTGTGTAGTTGATTTGTTGTGAAGTGGAGTACACATGAAATGTGTGGATGTGTATTTATTAAATGAAATGTGATGTATTTTCTTATGCTAGTCTTATTTGTATGTTAAATGTGTACCTCTAGTGTTTGGTTCCCTCCTTATGGGAGTGTGATGCCAGCTAGTGTAAATAGGGGTTGAAAGACATATGTTCTCCCATCAGAAAATTACGTGCTCAAGACGTTGTCCCTAATTTTGATAAAGAATCTATGTCGAGTTGTTGTAATCTTCCCAAGGATGTTGATTGTGGTCTACTTGAGAGCCACACTTGTTGGTTCATAGTGCAAACCCATTCTTTGATGTTATCACCCATGGGTAAAGGATGGAATTACATGAACCACTAGTGATTCATATTTATGTGGTTGGAGACCACCAACTATTCATATTCATGCAGTAAGGGACCACCAGTGATTCATGTGGTTGGAGACCACCAGCTATATATATATGTGATTAGGGCCCACTAGTTATTCATATGTATATGGTCAGATACCACCAATTATTGCATGCTATATACTTATGTGGTTAGAGAACTACCATTCCCCTCCTACCCTTAGGTGGCTTATCTAGTCACACAATGCTCGTAATGTGCAAAATTTATTATTGAAATATGAATTATTTGTAATTCTTGATTGATGTTTAATTTTACTATGCCTCAGCAATGTGCAATTCTGCATTTATTTTATTAGGTTGTTTAGCCATTTGAAGGTTGTTGTAGTCTGATTTGCCTCAAGGACTTGTTTAATTTCATTTTTGAATTATGAACAAAATTTTGCAAAATAGCTACAATTGATCCTTATTTTGTTTCTCTTGAATTGATAGTTTCCTCTTTGAGAGTTTTATTGAAACTTTCGTTTGTGACCTTATGTTACTCAATTTGAGGCTTTCTCCTTATTTGCAAATTGTTGATACATGTGGTGTAATGTGAAATCTATAAATTGCCATATCTCGAGGGGTTCCTTGGCAAGTCGTATAGGGGAGTAAATGCACTAGGGAATTATTTTAAAAGGGGTTGTGAATGAGACCGGTATGAGATGGTCATTAATCCATTCTTGCCCTTGTTTTATGATTGTTCTTATCTGTATGGAGGAGTCTTTAGAGAAGGGCCTCAATACTATCTTTCCTTATGGCTATGGTATCCAAGAATATCCATCCTTGTAAACCCCATTGTGTGAGCCTTATGTTGTAAATTATGTAATTGTATGAGGACAGAGACACCCATTGGGAAGAACATCCTTTGTATGATGACAAACACACCCAATTGGGAAGAGCATCCTTGTTATTGTTGTGTGTTCTTGTGAAATTGAAAGTAAATGTGATGTGACATACCTATGAACTATGTGAGAAAAATAGTAACAAATGATGCAAGTTAATATTTTTAAGACATGGTATGAGTGTCATGATTATAAGACCTAAAATGTGAAGCTAATAACTCTGTGACATGAGTTGACATTGGAACATAGATATCTCCTTTACATCATGAGTGATGTTTATGGTGCAAGGGGATTTTGTGGTGTATCAAATATGTTAATTTATTTATATATTTTTGTGAAATTTAGTTGAACCTGGTTATATTGTCAATGATTTATAACTACATGGATAACTATTAACATTTTTATATTAAGACTATACCAGATAAATGTTCTATTGTGAAAATTTTGCTTCAAGAATTTGGATGAGCAATTCATAGAAATGGTGTCCCTAATGTGAGCTTATAGTTGAATGTTTTGATTATTTCATCAAAGAAAAGGGCAAAGTAATTAGTATGATTAATAGATTTATGTGTTTTTTTATGAAGATTTTAGTCTCGAACCTTATAGAATTCTAGGAGGAAGTCTAAGCTAAGGGGAGGGGAATGTAAGGCTCTACTTTATGTGTGATTCATTCTACTCTATTTTCTTATGTGCAATCGATTAACCAAATTGTTAGATAGATTCAAGGTGATAAATAAAGTGAATGTGTTGTCATCTTTGGAATATTATTAGTCGCATTAATAAACTCTATGGAAATCATTTATCTTGCTCTCTAAAAATAACGTATTAAGATTAGTGTTAATACTAATAATAATATTAATAAAATAATGACCTTGTTGATATTAAGTTTAATTTTAATATCAATAAGATTAATATTAGCAATGGTATTAATAATTATCTTAACATTAACTTCAAACATAAGTAGTGTTCCTAATGAGTTTAACAATGATGTTAATATTCAATCATCTGGTGATGTAGAGTATAAGTAAGTAATTGGCTATGCCATTTGGATAGTTACCATTATAAATTAATTATGTTCAATACTATTATATTGTTATATAATATTTATAAGTTCATCATAGTTAGAATTGTCGTATGCGATTATTATTTTATATGTATTTGGTATTGTTGCTAACTTTATTTCAATAAGTAGCGATGAGCGAGATCATTATATAAGGTGATTAAATAGATTAATAGAATATAATAAGAGTGATATTATTGTAAAAACACTACTTCTTGATAAACTAGGAAGTTACTCACATCAAACTTGAAATAAGAGTTATTACAAGAGGATTAGATATTATGGATAGGTAATATTATATTCACGATTATTGTGATCTACTCACACATATATCTTTCTATTCAGCTAATAAGCCCCTCTATTCAGACTTGTGAGATTACTATTAGAAAGAAGAATATGTTAAGAATTTAAGGAATGCCATTTGAAAATAATAAAATAATAGTGGTAGATGCTTTCCCCAATCTAAGATTTTTAAATCTCCACGAAATGAAATCTAAGGGAATAAATTATGGTTTAAATTCAAAATTTGGGTTTGTTGGCTCATTTACCATGAAGCGATGGGCTAGGAATTGATGAGCCTTGGGTGGATGCAATCCATGGGAAGCTACACTTGGGAAGTTGCACTTGGCCCTTGGAAAAACAATGGCCAACATTTAATGCAACACTTTAATTCCTTATCGCCAGTGACATAGTCTCGTATGCTTAACTTGATCTGGGAAAATCAAGTTGCTCACTTTTTCATTTGGTGGGTATTCAACAACCATGACTTTGAAATGATACGATAATTACTAGAGGATTGTATGAAATGTTTTGCATGTTTTCCCATGCTTCAACAGTTAGCATATATCTTCAACCCTATGAAAATTTGGGGAGATTAGATGGTTCATTACATGAACATACTCTGCTCTAATCTAGAGGTGTGTTTAAGTCGATTAGCTTTTGATAGTGTGGGAGGAAGGCAAGAAAATTCCACAAGCTAAAAAATAACAAACAAAAAAACAAAGAGAAATTTGTTATCAAATCATTGGGACATTTTCTTTTCCCTCTGGTCAAGTGCATCTTGATCCGGGGAATAACTCCCAAACTACGACTATGAACAAATAAAGCCTTCCTAGTATATTGTCGGTTTTAGGGGGCGAATTGCATTTTGGAGGGGAGAAAAGAGATTTTTTGTCAATTTTGGGGGAATTTCGGTGGGGGATTATTTTTTTGTTGTGAACGAGCTAGAGCTGGGTGATGGTGATAGCACTATTGAATAGTTGGCTAATATTTCAATGAATTTGATCATTTAAAAAGAAAACCTACAAAAATAAAGTATGGTTTTTTTTTTTTACCAAATGAAATGTGCACTAGATGGCACAAAGGCAACAACCCTCGATGGATCTATGATTCTGATTAGGCCTTATTCAAATTTGGTCCTATTATGGGCATATGAATAAGTGATTGAGAGGTAGACTTCATTATTTCCTTGAGCTGAATCTTATGTACATAATGTTGGATGTTGCATATATGAATTTATGCAAAAATAAAATAATAAATAAACACTTTTTTTGAAATGCATTTGAAAAGTACATTATACTATGTATGAGATTCTAAACCCAAAACGTCATTTTCATGTCACTAACACATCCTCTCTAAGTGTGTGCTCTTCAATCATATAATCTCAAAAAATTTATCCTCGTTGAGCTTATCAGAGTATTTTTTTGTAAATGACTCATCAAGGTACTCAATACAATAGTAGTACTTAGTCCATGTAAATAACTATGTCGCTATTCCAAATCCTCAACAGGAAAAAATGCTTATAAATAAAATCTTAACTAATTTCTATATCATACCCCAATCTTCATAAACTTAAATGTTGGACAACTAAATTTGCAATTCACATTTCAAAGCATACTTTCTTAGTGAAAAAAATAATCTTGTTGCACTGATGACATTTTTTGGATAGTGGTCAGAGTATTGCATTAAAAATTCCATAAAGATTTATATCAAAACCAAAAAAACTCAATAGCAATGATATCCAGCTATTAGTCTATATAACATTCCCAAACAAATTTCAAATTCAAAGTCTAAACAAATCTACCACAATCAAAGCAATTATAAATGTATGAGATTATGTGTAAATGTGTTTTTAAGGGAAAAGTATATTAGGATGCTAATAAAGTCTCTGCATTTTGTTATGAATTGTATGCCTATGGGTGAAAAGGAGGTACGTACTGATATCTCATGTACGTTTTAGGACTATAAGTTTCCTTCATTCAACTCGCTTAATTTAGATTATAAATATTGAATCCTCATCTTATGGGAATTCACCTACTCACAAATCCTACATATATGTAAATTCATCTTTATATTTCTATTATATGAGATCCTTCATTATACTATCTTGGGTATTATAGAAACTAACATTTATGTGATAAAAATAAAATCCAATTTTTAGATTAGACTTGCTTACCCTTGTTTGGGTGTTGAATTCTATTAGTAAGACTCTTCTATTGTGAAAATGCATGATCGTTGGGAATGAACACACTCACCTATTGATATCCAAACTCTTCCTTGCTAGTATTGACCTTTCACTTCTCTAATTTAGGGATCTATAGCTTGAAAATAGGGTTTCCACGAGGGCTTTAGAGCATGTTTATTTAAAATGAAAATTATCGTCAAGATCCTATAATGGTGCAATCACGGTAGAAGATTCCTCAAAGAGAATAGTCTAGACTGTGTAGCAAGAGTTACAAAACAGAAGCCATTTGGAATATGGAGGCAAATGTAGATTCAAACATTCTTATTATCAAAAATTTCAATTACATACAATTGACAACATCCAAGTTTACAAATTGGGCTCACAGGCCTGATACAACATGCTCAAAATTCAGTATTCCTACATGCTCCTTAATGTGAGCCAAAATCTTATAGATCAAATCCCATATTCATTCTAATTTACATCCAAATGATCTATTACAATGATTTATATCACATCCAAGATCTAGAATCATCCGCATAGGCCAAAGATCGTTATAATCTCTGATGAAGGAAACATAACGTGCATGAAATAGGTCAGGCTTAAATTTGAATTTCTCCTCGACAGGTGCATAATATGAATTATGGACCTAAATTAAGGTCGGGGACACTCCACAGAACAATTTGAAACACAGCATGAGCATCCACAAGTTACAAGAAGGATCTATAAGAGATCAAATTAGTCGTTAGGCTCGAAACTACTTCGGTGCTCTATTCTAGAAACTATCACTTAATTTGAAAGCGATAACTTGCCAGAAAAAGATACAGTCATGCTGAAATCTTGGAATAAGGAAAATGAAAATTTCTGCGATGAAAACATAGATCCATAGGATCAGGTGAGCAAATATATTGAAATATTGAATCTGCCAACTTGAACTAGACAAGAACAAGAACAAAACTCGAAGAAAATGTTTTTTTTGGTTGATGCAAGATTGCAAAGAACGAAGGATGCTCCTACATCAAACATCTGAGTTTATTTGAAAAGTGAGTCCCTCACTTTGTTGGGGCTAAAGGAAAACCAATACGGTCTACCTCAGCCTGAGAAATCCAAGAAGAATCCTCCACTGGTTTTCCTTTCCAGTTTACAAGATATTCTTTGTACTGTCTTCCACATGTTGTCCTCCTATCTCTGATATCCAAAACCTCTTCTATCTCGTCTAATTATTGTTTAGGAAACTATTTCTCCAATTTTTCTTTACTATCTTCACTGAATTCTAATTCATGGTATTGATGCAGATCTGCAATGTTGAATATAGGTGAAATACCCATGCCATCTGGCAACTCTATTTCATAGGAATTTCCTAAATCAAATTTCTTCAAGAAATTACAGGGTCCAAACTTCCTCATTTTGAGCTTATTGTATGTGCCAAATGGAAATATTTCCTTCCTCAAATACACCATCACTTCATCTCCAACTTTGAACTCCTTATGTCTCCTCTTTTCATCTGCTCACTCCTTATCCTTTCGGTTCATATCTTCCAATTGTTGCTTCACTTGAGTATGCACCTTCTTCATGTGTTCTACAAATTCCTCTACTTCTATACTCCTTTATCTTCCTTACTTATGTCTCACAACTCTGATATACCTCTAGGATGAACTCCAGTAACAATCTCAAAAGGTGTATTTCTGGTACTCATGTTCACTGAATTATTGTAAGAAAAATATGCTTGTGCAAGGACTAAATCCCAACTTCCGATCTTCTCCCCAACCAAAAATCTCAGCAAATTCCCCAAACTCCTATTTACTACCTTTGCATGTCCATCAGTCTATGGGTGAAAAGTAGAACTGAACTTTAAGTTTGTCTTTAACTTCTTCCAAAGTATCCTCCAAAAGTAACCAACAAACTTTGTATCTTTGTCGGAAACAATACTCTTAGGCAATCCAATCAATCTAACTACTTCCTTGAAAAAGAAGTCCGATACATGTACTGCATTTGTTGTCTTCTTACAAGGTTTGAAATGTGTCATTTTAGAAAATATATCCACCACCACAAATATAGAATCATTACCTCTTTGTGTCTTTGGAAAACCAAGTATGAAATCCATATTGATATCCTCCCAAGGTCTCTCTAGAACTTTTAAAGGCTTATACAATCCAATATTTTGACTATTCCCTTTTCCAGCACTCCATTCTAGAAACTGCCACTTAATCCGAAAGCGATAACTTGTCGAAAAAAGATCCAATCGTGCTGAAATCTTGGAATAAGGAAAATGAACATGTCCAAGATGAAAACATAGATCCACAAGATTTGGTGATCAAATATAATTAAATACCGAATCTACCAACTTGAACTTGACAAGAACAAGAACAAAACTGGAAGAAAATATTTTTTTTGGTTGATGCAGGATTACAAAGAACCAAGGATGCTCTTGCATCATATAATGAGCACATTTAGTTTTTAACATTACGACATGCTTTACCCTACGTAGTTAAGTATATATCAACATAATTAATATATAATATATATTTTATATAACTAGGATTAAACTAGGGGTATAAATTAGAATGGGTTTGATCACAGGTTGTTGTACATGGAAATCGATAAGATCCATCCTTGTGCATATCCTTCAATTAACTTCCATGAGAGTGCATCTATGAGGCCCCACTTATGGCTGGTAGTGACATGGTGTCATTTACTTCTATGTAGCTTTTGAAAGGAGCAATTTTTATGCCCTATTTGGGGCATGATCAAAATTCATGCTATTGTTTATCACTAGTTATATTAACTTATTAATGTCTCTTTTAAACTAATTCAAGATTACCATACTCATAGTAACAAATAAACTCCTCTTAACCTACCATCTTGGTTGCTACATAGCGATGTTATAATTTTGAGCGTAAGTTTGTGAGTCAATAGATATAAACAATGTATGGCACATTCTTACCATTTAATATACCCTCTCATGACTTGGAATGTACCTTTAAAAGTTACTTAGATTGGGTTTAATGTTGTAAATGGAAAATCAATAATAAATATCTATGTAAAACTAGTTTATCACTATGGTTTATCATATTATATTCTAATGTTATTATCAAAATATATGTAAAAATGTGTGGGTCCTAAATGGAAAGAAAACCATGTAGAAGGGTTTATTATTTTATTTTGGGATGGTACCTGAGTCTATGGGAGTAGATCAAGAGAAAATAAAGTATTAGGTAAATCCATAAATAAATAGATAATTTTTGGTTAGAGAGCATAAATAATAAATCTATATGCATTGGAGGAAAATTAACTTAAATCTATAATTACTTGGAGGTGATAAATATATCATGGTGAGAGAATATTTGAGTCAAAAGGAATTTGTAAAACATGGAAGGAATTATAATTATAGGTGTAGAAGAAAGAGAAACAATTTAATGACTTCTCAATTAACATATATTTATTTCACACCTAAGAAATATAATAAAAATTAACAATTACATTCTCTAAACTAATTCATTATATAGCATTGCAACTATTGAGTGTAGTAGGAAGGACATAGGGGGTAGGCCATATCTCATCATACCATTCCTTAATCACATGTAAAAAGGTTGGTCAATTTACATTGAACAACGATAATGACCTTGGTCATTGAGAGAGGAAATAATGGAGGGTAGTTGTGCAAAGCATTAAAGAAGGAAGGCATTGTGTGCAAGAGGGGGGAGGACAACTGGAATCCGTTTTGTTTAGAATGACTCTTGAAGAAAGGATGGGAGCTCATAAAGGATTGTAGAGTGGTATTTAGGGAGGGGGGATGCAAAATGAGAAAATGATGGTCAAAGAAAAAGGGAGGATGCACAGATTAAGGATAATTTTGATAGTTGGTGAAAGGGGGACAAGAGTAGAAGGAAGGAACAAAGGCTATGGAACAAGGAGGGCATGACACAGTTAGTGTCAAAGGTGCTACACATGGAGCAATTGGAGTACATAGAAGGTGGGTTATTTCCACATCGCTTAGTGAATTGAAAACCAAACTATAGTTTAGTAATGGAAGGGATTACCTGTGGAGTCTAATCTTTGAGCATGAAGAATGAAGTTGGAAAGGTTGAATCTTTTGAGAAATCTATGAAAATTTTGGTATGTAACTTGTCCAATTATTATTTTATTTTATACGAATCATGCAATAAGCTCTGTAAGATCTAATGATAATGTTGAATAAGAGTTTTAACATAACATATTCTTCTTTTTAGCGCTCTGAGAACCCATGTTGGAAGGTATTGGAATTGAGTATGCCATTGCTCCATATTTTCATCTGTGGTTGTTTTGACTTTTTATATGTTTTCATGCCCTATTCTAGAAGCATAATAATTGATTTCTTAATTGGCTATGTTGTTAACAATATGTTCTTAAAATATTGTGAATATTACTATATAATTTTTTTTGTAATCACCAGGAAACATTGGGTGGCATTATGCATTTTCTTGTGGTATGCAAATACAGAGGATACCCATTTAATCTATTTGAATCCATGAATGTTTACAATAAGTACCTTGTTTCAAATAGTGTCAAACTTAGTTTTTACACCTACTTGTCATGGTTTTGTGTTGACCTTGTAATCTTCCATTCCATGAGACCACTTTTCTATTAGGCATTTTGTCAAATAGTTCACATTTTTTTTATGCTTTCACATTTTGCATACATGTCTACCAAAGCCTTTGGTGACTATGGCTGCTCATTCGCACCTTCCCATGTTTCTTTTTCTTTTTTGTAGACCCAAGTAGAAGCAAAAGCAACAACACCCTGCTCTACGCCTATGTCACTTCTATTTTCTTCTAGACTTCATGTTGATTCCCTTTAACATGATTGTGATAGTTCATCTATAGCGATTTTGACATCAAGTTGGATGATAAGATATTAGTATACTAAATAGAAATTTAATTGCACTAAATTTTTAAGTTAAATTGTCTATCTATGTGATGCAAAGCAGGGAGGCTATTCAGAAAAGAACACAATTCTAATTTTTTCAACCAACTCTTTAATCCTCAAAAACCTAACTAGGGTGTTTTCTCAAACAACACTTCCTATTCCCTTGTAGGTCTACAAACTCGGTTCCTTGACCATAAATCTTAGATCCAATATCAAACCCACTTCTTAGTAGTCATTCCACATACCTTTTAAGGCCTACAAACACATATCTCGAAAACTCAATAGGTCACTTTGGATCAACTCCTCCAAAATCATGCTACTATGTTGTCCTAGACCTCAATTAGGTCACTTTTTCAAAGCAAGTGCACTCTAAATATCTTCTCAACCTTAAAACTCTATAGACAGACCCTTACTAGGTTACAAAAGACCCAAAACAAAAATCTTTATCCAAAGAAAATCCCTCCAAGATATTTAACCACCAAACCCTCATTTTTAGCAAGTTACAAGGGGGTTTATTGAAAATACCACTTCCCAACTTCTTCACACTTTACCAATGCATCAAACATGCTTCAAATGGCCTGTACATTCTTATTCAACCACCAAAATTTTCTACCCCAAGATTTTTCCATACTTACCTACCCTTAACCACCAATTTTCACACAAATTTAATGTGTCGCCAAAAAGTGTATACCTTGGCACTTTTTCACTCATTTTGGCCTTTTCCACTGGAATTTACCTTGTTTTACCTTGATTCAGTCTTGTGAGATTGCAATTCAACAATGACGTAACGGTGTTTTACTAAGGTGTTGTGAAGTGTTGTAACACATTTCATCACTTTTCTAAGATCCTTTCAACATAATTCACTTAAATAACATCTTCTTACACCTTCCTAAGCCTTATGACATAGTGTTATAAAGTGTTGTGATGCATTTTCAAAATTATCTAGGCTTATCACCCCTAAATTAACCCTTTTCAATTCTAATTTTGTCCCCTTAATGTACTTTTAGGCTCGATTAAATTGTGTTTTGAGAGGCAAAGCTAATAAACATTGTTAATCATCATTAAATTCTTGACCACCACTTGAAATGGCCCAAGTGGACTAGGTCGCCACTTTGGACAACCTAGTCCCTTTTGGCTTAAATTTTAAAATTAAAACATAAAACTTGTGGGATTTCCCCCAAAACCCTAAGGTCGGCTTATCATAAGTCATTTATAGGAAAATTAGGGTTTTGCATGTACAAATAAAGGTTTTCATCCTTATTTTGCCTCTCCTAGCTCTCATTTTTTTCTCTCTAACTAGTTCATTTTTCTTCTCCCACCCCTCTTGACAAACACTCTCACACTCAAAACTTCCTAAGAAAGCATTCAAGCACAAGGCAACACCAACAATCTCCATTGGAGTTGATTCATGCATGTTGTAGACATCCTCAACAAAGGATTTGGTAAGAGTTTGTATTTGCTTTTTCATTTAATCTTCCATGCCTTTCACTACATTTCATTTAGATTTGATTATCAAAATGGGGTTTGACCAAGGAAAACCCCTATTCTCTAACCCTAATCACCGTCTCCTTCTTTGCATGTGTGTTTGCAAGTGTTTTTGTATGCAGGTTTGAGGTGCTTGGAAGGTGTTCTCAACCCATCAACTTCATTCAAGTCAACAAAGCTCAAGTTGAATCTTGGAGACCCCTTTTAGTTCATTTTGAGATGAACCTAAACCAGACACCTATCAAGAACCAGAGTGCAAACCAAAGGCTCCAACATCCACTTACAGATTCTCAAAAACTCAGAAGTGGACTAGGTCACCAAATGGTGACCTAGTCCTTCTGAGGTTACCTTTTTGGGATTTTGTGGATTTAGATACCCTTTTGGAAGAAACTTGTTCTGACAAGTTTTCTGGGGAAGACGACCAGGTCACCCCACTTGGCGGGAATGTCCTACAGATTTTAGACAATTTTTGGAACATTCCAAGACTCCTCATCTGCAACTTCCAATACCTAGGTGCACAAGCTCTCAACCTTCCAATTTACTTTATGTTTACATGTATTTAGGGCATATAGTTTAGATAGTTTGCATGTACTTTACATTGTTTTTTTTACACTTCATACATTAGTTTAGTATCATTTCATTTTTAGTTTTCAGCCACACTTTACACACACATTCACAACCTCCATCCCCATCCTTCCCTTGAATGCAATCACCAAGAACATATCAACAAAGAGGAAAAAGTGTCATTCCCAAACCAAGTGCCCCTAGGGTGAAAAACCTTAGGAGCCTAGTAAAGGGGAATCCTCTTTCCCTTGATTGTATATATTTTTGGTGGTTCATTTTGGTGAACCTGACTTGTTGGTTCTAAAAAATTCAGGTTTTAACCATAAGAGTTTGTCAAGCCCTTACAACATTCTTGGACAACATAAAAGGCCAACCAATATAGTTGAGCCTTCTGCTCTTCAAGCTCTGCAAAACCCAGGCAAGTGCACCTATGTGTATGTTGCAGATTTAAGATGTATTTCCTGGTGAAATGATTTATCCACAATGGCAAAGTGAAGTGGATAGATAAAATCACTACAACTACTCCTACTCCTATGCAAATGAATTTTTTTTGAATAAATTGTTTGATATGCATTTGTATCTCTGGGTTGTGGTAGATCAGTGCCTTCTATCCACATGGGCAATGGAGTAAAAAATAATATGTGTTTCCTCTTATTGGCTTAACTCTAGTTGCTAGGCACTCTGAAAATTCTATGGCTGGCATAAAACTTTACTAAGTCTATGACTTGCATAAACAGTGCTGGAATGTTTCTCTATCAGGTTCTTCTTTAACTATCCAAAAGAAATCTTAAAACCACTGTGATTTATTAAGAGAATTTAATTTTGGCGTGTAGTCACCAATTAATCAAATCACACAAAATGGAATATATTTTGATAAATCAGGGAATATGCTTGATATGCCGATTTAAATGATTAAAAGACCTCAAGTTGGAGATAGCCAAAATAAAGAATATGTATTATTTTATCACAACAATTGAACACCAAAGAGAAATTTACCAGTTTAAAACATTTGTCTTCATTGCTTCTACTTCAAGAAAAGTCTATACATTTTTTCCATCCCAGTCCCTTCTCGAGAAAAATCTAACTCCTACTGTCTAACTCCCTTCTTCTCTAACTGATTTTTTCAAATTATTTATTCATTACATCTCAAGGGTCGTGACCCTTCATTTTAAGTTACATGCATTTACATTCGATTAACAGAAACTAAAACATTTAATTGGATTGCCTTATCGACAAATTAAATGTTTTAAACATAGTTCTACGTTTTCATTTTCACCTTATACGCTGCTTTTATTCGTATCGCTCTACCGTGCTCAACATGTTGACCGGCCATGGTATAGCAATGACTGGCTCTGGCGTTGTCTACCTTTCTTCCACCATTCTACCACTACCTGTCCTTCCACCCTCTGCGGTATCACGATGTACTTTTTTCTCCCCATGATTATCACTTACCTTACCACTCGATTGCAGCCTCACATTCATCAACCCGTGGTATGGCGGTCAAACATTAAGTGTCACCTATGGCTGTCTATCTCCTATTCAGCGCAGTCACTACGGTCTGTGAGATGACCACCTGTGGTTCTGCAGTAACCATTTTTTGACCGCTAACCGTTAACCTTCGTTGCCTCCCTGTCTACTGCACCACCGTGGTCTCCATCCTAACTGGCTACGATACCGCGGTGATTAACATTCACTTCTATACTAACCACCTACCGCGTTGCCGCAGTCGTTGTGATGACCGCTTTTGGTAGCGTGGTATCAACACTAACTGCCACCCTCGTCGCTCATCGGATATTTCACCACTTATCATGATACCGCGGTCAATGAATTGACCACACATAGTGGTGTGGTAAACATTTCCTATTTGCACCTTAGCTGCCACCGCCATACCGTGAGCCCATTGTGGGAGGTCGCGGTAAGGCGGTATGATGTAAGAAGTGAATATTTAAAGGGACGGGGAAATGTATAAAGTATATTAGGGCTTTGGAAGGGGAAATAAATGAATTATTTCACAAAAAGATAGGAAAAATAGATTTTAAACGGAGAAAACCTTAGGATTTTTGGGTTCTAACATGACTGTCTGACATTTGTTAATTTTCTGATATTGCATTTAATCTTAGGAGGTAGCTTGCATTGCATTAGACATTTGTATTTTTGCATCCTAGGGTTGATAATACATTGCATTAGTGAAAGTTCATGTTAACTTGCATTTTTGCGTACATGTTATCCTTAAAAATTTCTAAAATTTTACATTTTCACCTTAGAAATACATCATACAGCCTGTACCACATCAAACCCACTCAAAAACTTCATTTTTTTTGCTTCCCAGACCTCCTAGTACCATATACTATAAGTCTGAAAAGTTCTGAGAACATAGGTTTTAGGCTTCTCACTCAAAATCATCATTTTAGGGTAGTAATTTTTGATAGACCTTCATAATTAGATCTGCAAAATGATTACATTTCTGAAATTATGCTTAACATTCATTAAAGTACTTTTTACTTTTGCTCATACAATGTATCATTCATAAAACTATGCATAAGTTTATTAAAAGTACTTGTATTTCTTTCATGTGTGTTGTTTACATGCTTCAAACTTGGCATATATTGGATAACATGTTATATATTTTTGCATCTACATTGTTCATCTAGTTGGAACATTGTATGACATGGTTACACATGCTTTTTCTTTTTGTGCAAACAATGTTAGTGTCTTATATATCTAGATGTGCTAAGAAACCTCCCATGCCTTCTCCCTATGAGAGTGTTTTAGTGATAGAGAATACAACCTTAGATATTTTGAACAATCATATTCATTCTTCCACTAATCTCTCTCGTCTTGGTGATGCAAAGATTATGGTGTCAAAAGAACAAATTAATGAGAGTTCCGAGAATTCTAGTTGTTTCTCTCCTCTTACCTCTCTTACCAAACAAGACAACATTACCATAAGGAATCGTGGCAATAACCTTTGTCCTTCTCCTAGTATCTCTCCTAGGTGTGGATATGATATGTTTTTTATAGAAGATACAATGGATCAAAGTCATGAGTGTCCTATTTGTCCCCCTCCTTCTAGGGAACCCCTTATTAAAGACAACACTTACACCATTAGTCATTCTCCTACTTGTGATGGAGTCCCTTTAAAATAACCAACCTTTGAATGTGCAAAACATTCGGTTTGTCATTCCTCTAAAAACTCTCATCCTAGGGAGAATATCATGGTGCAAGAACGTGTTAACCTTGGCATGTATCCTTCAAACACTAAACCTTCCCTAGGAGAAGATAATAAAGTGACATTAGAATCCCCTTCACCAACAAATCATGCAAATCAAGACAAGATTCTGGAGGTTATGACCACACAAGTGGGATCTCCTTTAATTAGTGAGTCCCCTAAGTCTCCTCCCACTAGTGACTCACATAAAAAATTTAGAGCTATCTTGAAATCCATGATGCAATCCAATCATAACAATGTTTTGCAGCCACTCAGTTGTAACTTAGTGACCCAAACACCTAGGGGATCACCCACCACTCCTCAACCATTTCCCTTTTCTCACATTAGAGTCCCTCATCTTGACGACCTTAAAAAGACTCCTGCTGATATATTTGTTTGGGAGCTTATTCAACTCTCACCTATAGCTCAATTTCTCTTTCACGAAATGGCACAAATACAAAAGGAAGAGATTGAATCTTACATAAAATCAAACAATCTCAAACCTCCCTCTCATCCCATTCCAATAACCCAATCCGACGTCACATTCTCTAAACATGAGTTTCCCTCACTTGAGATTCAACACAAGAATGATCCCTTGATGATAAATGTGATCATTAATGAAACTCTTGTTAGGAACACTCTCTTAGACAATGGATCATAAATTAATCTTTGTAGCATCAATCTCCTTCATAGACTTGGCATGGACACAACTCTCATTCAACCTAATGATTTTCATATTCATGGCTTTGACAATGTTAATAGGCATCCACTAGGGATGATCACATTACCTATTAAGGTTGTTCCTGTAGTGTTGCCTACTCCCATCCATATCATGCAAGGACCCCTTCTATACAATCTTATCCTAGGGAGACCTTGGATTCATGCTATGCAAGGAGTCCCATCTACCCTTCACCGTACAATGAAATTTGAACACAATAATGAGGTATACACGGTGAACGCAGATGACTGAAGCTATGAATCCACTAATCATGGAATTCCCAACTCCCAAATCCTTATATTTCTAGATCCAAACTTATCTAAGTTGATGTGATTCCTTCACCTACAACAAACCTCTTTTGTTATCATTAGGGGTCGTTAGATTCTACACCTCCTTTCAATCCAAATTCCAAAATCTCACCCTCTTGGTCCAAAGAGTCATATACAAACCATTCCTTTTTCAAGACAAGTTCTAGTAACGCCTAGGGTCTTACGCCTCCCTTTAAAGGAGAATGTGAAACCTCACGATCTCCACCAAAACCACCCAATGTTTTCTATACTCAACTTGGTTCTACCTCAACAACATCACCCCATGATGGTGGTGGGGGATATATCTTTCCCATCCCTCATGTAAGAACAACATATCACACTCAAAAGGATTTGTGTTCTTGTACAAAATCCAATCCTTCTCAAAAGCACCCAACCCCTTCATCTAACTTGGAAGATTGTTATGGTACCAAATAAAATATCCCTCCTACATATGGATGCAATGAATAAATAACACCAACTGACATATCATACTCCTCCAAGAAATATCTTGAGTTCCCTCCCTCCTCTCCCTTTCCTTCCAGCAATAAACTTCAACCATTTGATGCAACTTGGTGTTCTCCCTTATGTGAGGGCACCTAGTTCTTCTCACTAATGCATACCTTCCTGCTTTCGGCTCACCTTTTCCTTGCACTAAGTGGGGGCAAAGGGTTTGTTAGCCTTGTCCTCGTATGTCACTTGTTGGTGCCTCTTTTGAATAGATGTTAACATCTCATGAACATACACGAGCAAGATTGAGATGTGGACGACATGTCTAAAGTTGGCTCGCATGCAACATACCTATCCCCTCTTTCCTTTCTCTACTTTAAAGTAGTTGCTCACAAAGGGGTGTGTAGAAACTCCTTTAAAGTGGAGGCATACATTGGCATCATTTCCCTTTTGGATTTTCCTTGGTTCCTAGTGTGGCCTTGGTACTTCATACGATGAGTCTCTTACTCGGTGGATGACATTGGGTGTAATTTCCTTCATGAAAGTGACCTATCCAAGCATTTTACATTCCTCTTAGTGGCTTGATGCGATGTACTGCATCCCCTAAGTCATGAATCTTATATCCTTTGATCAGTCCTCTTTTGGAGACATTAGACACAATGTTCCCTAAGTCAAAGACCTCACATGAATGAAACAAGACTCCTTTAAACATCCCTTTTGCATCTTACCCTTTTGCATTTTTCATTTTGCACCTTGCATACATGGCCACCTTGCACAACACAACTTGCATGCATGTGGTGCCATCTTTCACTTTTTCATGGGTTCTAAGCATCCAAGGATTTGCTTGTCTCATGAATTGCACCCTTGTCCTTTTTGGAACCTTATCAAAGTTATCAGAAGGTATAATTTTGGTATGGTTGAGTGGGAAGCCCAACTAGCGGCACAAATTTCCCCATAGCCACCTTTTTGTGTGTGAGTTCATAGCAACCGTGTGTATGTATCCCACCACCTTTTGGCATTCTCACTCAGTGGACAACCATAAGTCTTGTTCGCCCAGAGTGAGTACATCCTTCTCTTTCAGACAAATAGCCTAGATCTAATCCACAACTAGATGGACAAATGGTCGAAGCTTGATCCAACTTTTTCTCTCTCTCCACCCTTTCACATCACTCCTTGTGTGATTTTTTATACTTATGTTTAGTTTGCCATGAGATCTTGATCCTGGGGACTTGATCATCCCTCTTGATCATGAGCCATCTCACCTTACTAGCATAAGTGTATTAGATCCCGCTCGACACACATGATTCAACTACTTTAGTGTGAGTTTGAAGAACGTTCATACTCTCACTAAAGTGGGGGCTAAATGTGTCACCAAAAAGTGTATACCTTGGCACTTTTTCAATCATTTTGGCCTTTTCCACTGGATTTTGCCTTGTTTTACCTTGATTCAATCTTGTGAGCTTGCTATTCAACAATGTCCTAATGGTGTTTTACTAAGGTGTTGTGAAGTGTTTTAACACATTTATTCACTTTTCTAAGGCCCTTTCAACATAATTCACTTAAATATCATCTTCTTACACCTTCCTAAGCCTTATGACATAGTTTTATAAAGTGTTATGATGCATTTTCACACTTATCTAGGCTTATCACCCCTAAATTAACCCTTTTGAATGCTAATTTTGTCCCCTTAATGTACTTTTAGGCTCAATTAAAGTGTGTTTCAAGAGGCAAAGATGATAAACATTTTTAATCATCATTAAATTCTCGACCACCACTTGAAATGGCCCAAGTTGGGCGACCTAGTCCCTTTTGGCTTAAATTTCAAAATTAAAACATAAAACTTGCAAGAATTTTCCCTCAAAACCCTAAGGTCGGCCTATCACAAGTAATTTTCAAGAAAATTAGGTTTTTGCATGTACAAATAAGGGTTTTCATCCTCATTTTTCCTCTCCTAGCTCTCATTTTTTATATCTAACCAATTCATTTTTCCACTCCCACTCCTCTTGACAAACACTCAAAACTTCCTAAGAAAGCATTCAAAAGGCAACACCAACAATCTCCATTGGAGCTGATTCATGCATGTTGTAGACATCCTCAACAAAGGATTTGGTAAGAGTTTGTATTTTCTTTGTCATTCAATCTTCCATTCCTTTCACTAAATTTCATTTATATTTGATTATCAAAATGGGGTTTGACTAAGGCAAACCCTTATTCTCTAACCCTAATCATTGTTTCCTTCTTTGCATGTGTGTTTGCAGGTGTTTTTGTATGCAGGTTTGAGGTGCTTGGAAGGTGTTCTCAGCCCATCAACTTCATTCAAGTCAAAAAATCCTTAGTTGAAGCTTGGAGACCCCTTTTAGTCTGTTTTCAGCCGAACCTAAACTAGATACCTATCAGGAACCAGAGTGCAAATCAAAGGCTCCAACATCCACTTCCAGATTCTCAAAAACTCAGAAGTGGACTAGGTCACGAAAAATGGTGACCTAGTCCCTTTGAGGTTACCTTTTGGGGATTTTTGTGGATTCAGATACCTTTTTGGAAGAAACCTATTCTGACAAGTTTTCTAGAGAAGAGGACTAGGTCACCCCACTAGGAGGGAACGTCCTACTGATTTCAGACAATTTCTAGAACATTCTAAGACTCCTCATCTGCAACTTCCAATACCTAGGTGCACAAGCTCTCAACCTTGCAGTTTACTTTTTGTTTACATGTATTTAGGGAATATAGTTTAGATAGTTTGCATTTACTTTACATTGCTTTGTTTACACTTCATAGATTAGTTTAGTATCATTTCATTTTCAGTTTTCAGCCACACTTTACACACACATTCACAACCTCCATCCCCATTGTTCCTTTGAATGCAATCACCAAGAATATATCAGCAAAGAGGAAAAATTATCATTCGCAAACCAAGTGCCCCTAGGGTGAAAAACCCTAGGATCCTAGTAAAGGGGAATCCTCTTTCCCTTGAGTGTATATGTTTTTGGTGGTTCACTTAACAACTAGGGCATCATACCCAAACCCAAAAATGGCCTCCCATACTCTCAAAAACCATTCTAACATTTGAACCTACCATATTGGTCTCATTCCACCAAGCTACAAGAGGTACAAATGGTGGAATGGGCCATTAGTCCATTTTAAATAACTACAACCTTCAAAATGACTGTATAGACCCGGTTACTATAAAAATGCGATAAAATAATTGGATCTTTATGAAATTAAGTTAAAATAGAACCAAACCCTTTCTAATTCATCTCACAATTGAGTTTAGAAGCCTTTGGGCCAATATGCTCTTGTATGACCAAGTACAATAGTCTATAACAGTGAATTACAATGAAACACACAAAAACTCATGAGAAATTAGGGGATTTTTATTTTTTGTCTTTCTCAAAATATTCAACAATATTCATCCATCGAGTTCCCAGCATATTTAAACCTTAACCAATATCTTACAACAGTTTTCACTTCCCTTTGAATTCCCATGACTATTGGGCTTCCTAAATTTTACATTTTTTGCACTTTTGCAACTTTTAAACATGACAATATTGACAATATTGCAAAAATATGACAATATAAACTCACTGACTCCTAATTACATATTAGATGGTATATTATGACCTTATTGGCACAACAAAAGACACACACCCTAAAGCCTACTAGAAGACCTTACTAAATCATAATTTCAAAAATGATGAACATGGTGCCCTGCACCATACACCCGGCCTAAAAATGTTTCTAAGTCCCTTGGAAATGCATTGTTGTAGATCATTCTTTTTACCAACATCTTCAAATACTACTTCATGTGGTAATCCTTTTCACTATACTAGGTACTACAAGTTTGAACGATTCTTTTCACATCTGAACTTGTTGCCACTTGAGTATTGCTCCACCTTTGCAAACTATCTTGATGTATGTTCTCTGACCTTTCTACCATCTGAAACGAATGTAGAACTTGTCTGTACACCTAAAAATTGACCTCTATCAACCATGTCTTTGTCTGTTCTCTCCTTCACTCTTATTGCATTCCCAAAATCATGTTTTTGGCCTTGTCGAACACCTTGATTCACTTCACCCTTTGCCTTTAGCTTTGTCCTCAAGTTCTCTTCCCTTAAGACCATTGTCCTATCAGACCTACTAACCTTTGTTTTGATAATATTAGACTTTCGCTTCACCTCTTTTATTGTCACTGGACAAATCACTATCCCTATCACAATTGCATCTTGTTTTTCTAACTCATTTTGAGTCTTCACAGGGAATTCATCCTGGACTTTCTTTGTTTCAGACTTTGACACCAACTTATCAACTCTTCTCTTCAACATTGCATCATTCTTCAAATCCTCAAGCCTTGAAGTGGTTGCACGCTCTTCCTTTGTCTTCCTCAATCTTCACAAACTCCTTCTTTCCAAACCTGATGAATTTTTCTACCTTGGTTTCTTCTTTACTATCCTCCTGCAATGGTGTTAGTGTGAAAGTAATAACATCCTTTTCAATGGTGTAAGTATTCTTTCTTCCATCATAAAGTTAATTCCTATCAAATTTCCATGGCCTTCCAAGTAGTAAATGACAGCTCATTGGCAAAACATCACAAAGTATCCTATCCTTGTATCCACCAATGCTAAATTCAACAAAAGCTTGTTCATTCACCAAGATAATTTGATTATCATTCACCCAAGACACTTTATAAGGTGTTTCACATGGAATCTTCTCTAACTTCAGTTTATCTACCATTTCATTTGACACCATGTTATCAGTACTCCCTAAATCTATCACTACTTTGCATACCTTTTCTTTGCATTTTTAGGTGATCATGAATAGTGCCCTTCTTTGAGTCATCTCCTTCTCTTTGGATGCCTTGAGGAGTGTTCTTCTCACCATCAATGTTTCCCCAACTTCTGGAGCAGAAATTTCATTAGGAGAATTCACACTTTCGCAATCATCCTCTTGCACCAACTGACTCCTTTTTTCACCACCACTTGAAGTAGAGGCTTGTCTTTCAGGACACTTAAATTTTGGATGCCCAAATTGATTACAATTGTAACACCTTCTTGAAAATGTATTTGAGCTTCTACCTCCACCAAATCTTCCTTTGAAATGTCTAAATCCACCCCTTTTATTAGCAACGTGTTCCTTGCTTTTTCTTGCATCTTCTTGGCTTTCATTGAATTGTCTTGAATTAGAAAATGATCCTATTCCCCTTGAAGTGATGTCTTTGCCTCTTATTTTTTTGTCTCGTCTTCTTTTGATTTTCTCTTCAACCCTTATTTCCATTTGGTAGCACTCTTCAATTGTCTTTGGATTGTGCAAACTCAACTCATCTTGGATGTTAAACCTTAGCCCACTGAGATATTTATCCGCCTTTTTTGCATCATCATCTATGTGACCTTCTCTTATTCTCAACTTATAAAACTCATTAGTATAAGTTTTAACTTCCATTTCCCTTTGTCTCAAATCTTGAAGCTTCTTAGACATTTGAATTGCATAATTACTTGGTAGGAACTTACCTCTCAATTTGGCCACCATTTTGTCCCAAGAAAAAAAAATCCTTACGTTTCTTTCTCCTTTTAGTTTGTTCATAATCCCACCAAACTAGTGTATGCCCCTTCAATTTGGTTTTTGCTATCTTCACCTTTTATTCAGCAAGTACATCCTCACATTCAAAGTAGTTATCTAATGTTGCAATCCAATCTAACAATTCTCCATTTAGGTTACATCCATACATAGGCAAATCAATTTTTACCTTATATTTATTTCCCTTAACTGTCCTCAGTAGCTTTGCCATCTTTTTCTCTTCAAGATCTAATTCTTCTTCCACATCTTCATACTCTTCTTCCTCTTTTTCCTCGGAGTCACTCTCATCACCCACAACCATACCTCTTTTCTAACTTGTCTCAACACTTTCCAACCTTGCAACCAACCTATTTTACAATTCCTTCAACTTCCTAATCTCTCTCAGTCTTCTCTTTCATTTCTTACATCTTCCTAGTCATATTTCTACCCTAAAGAGGCATCTTGTCTCTTCAAATTCTCACTTTTCACCCTCAAATAATCTGATACCTATGATCTAATACCAATTGATGTAGAGCAGGGAATCTATTGACAAAACAACAAAATTCTAATTATTTCAACCAACTCTTTAATCCTCAAAATCCTAACTAGGGTGTTTTCTCAAACAACTCTTCCTATTCCCTTATAGGTCTGGAAATTTGGTTCCTTGACCATAACTCTTAGATCCAATCTCAAATCCACTTCTTATTAGTCATTCCATATACCCTTTAAGGCCTATAAACACATATCTCAAAAACTCAATAGGTCACTTTGGACCAACTCCTCCAAAATCATGCTACTACGTTGTCCTAGACCTCAATTAGGTCACTTTTTCAAAGCAAGTGCACTCTAGATATCTTCTCAACCTTAAAAATCTATAGACAGTCCCTTACAAGGTTACAAAAGACCCATATCAACAATATTTATCCAAAGAAAATCCCTCCAAGATATCTAACCACCAAACCCTCATTTTTAGCAAGTTACAAGGGGGTTTATTGAAAATCCCACTTCCCAACTTCTTCGCACTTTACCAATACATCACACATGCTTCAAATTTCTTGTGCATGCTTAATCAACCACCAAAATTTTCTGCCCCAAGAGTTTTCCACACTTACCTACCCTTAACCACCAATTTTCACCCAAAACACACAAACTTAACACATAGGGCATCATACCCAAACCCACAAATGGCCTCCCCTACTCTCAAAAACCATTCAAACATCTGACCCTACCATATTGGTCCCATTCCACCAAGCTACATGAGTTATAAATGGTGGAATGGGCCATTAGTCCATTTTAAATGATTACAACCTTCAAAATGACTTTACAGACCCAATTACTATAAAAATACAATAAAAGACTTGGATCTTTATGAAATTCAATCAAAATATAAAGAAACCTTGCTACTGCATGCCACCATTGAGTTTAGAAGCCTTTGGGACAATATTCTCCTAAACGGCCAAGTGAAATAGTCTGTAACAATGAATTACAATGAAACACACAAAAAATCAAGTGAAATAAGGGGATTTTTATTGTTTGTCTTTCTCAAAATATTCAACAACCTTCACCCATAAACTTCCCAACATATTTAAACCTTAACCAACCTCTTACAATGGTTCTAACTTCCCTTTGAATTCCCATGACCATTGGGCTTCCTCAATTTTATATTTTTTGCACTTTTGCAACTTTTAAACATGACAATATTGACAATATTGCAAAAATATGACAGTATAAACTCATTCACTCCTAATTACATATTAGATGGTCTATTATGACCTTATTTGGAACAAAAAAAGACTCACACTCCCTAAAACCTATTAGAAGACCTTACTGAATCATATTTTCAAAAATGATGAACATGGTGCCTTGCACCACTATGGCATCACCTGTCAAAGAGATAAGATAAAGGTGATTTAAAACACGTAGATTGCTCCCATCCACTCGAGTTACAAATTGTTAATGATAGGATGAATTATTTGAAAACAATCCAAAAAATATATATATTTGAGTATATTATCATATCAATAAAAGTAATTTACCTAATATAGAATAGTAATAAAATACAGTTAATCTGGGATTACTATCAAACCTTGTCTATCATGGTTATAATCTATACTGAGGCTTGTTCCAACCTTGACTAAGGAAATAGTTGGTAAGTTATGAAAATTATATTTCTAATTAATTAGAAGGGAAGATAATGTAAGACTAGGGAAATTTATTTGAGTGTATAGATTTAACATTATTATCTAATTATTTACTTGATAGTTAATGTTGAGTAAAAAGAATAGGAAGAAAATCAACATTATGGGTAATTAACTTAGTTTGGATAGAGGTAAGTGAGTTTGGTAATTTTTTTATTGATAGGAAACAACATCTTATCATTTAAACCTTAGTCATTATCTTAGTAATCATCTTTGTTTTGGTTGTTATTTTGGCAAATATCTATCATGATAATAAATATCGGGTCGTTAACATTCATATAATTGAGATTAATTTGTTGTTAATAAATGAGAAATTTTAAATGTCCTAATTTATCAAGTTACATAAATATGTTTAATGCTATATGGAGAGATAAATTTATAATGTAAGCTATAAAGAAAAGTAAGGAATTAGTCTAATGGGTGAATCATTATAAATATTCTATTTAGTAGGTTCATTTTTAATGTTTTATTTGTTGAATGGGTCTACCAAATTTGTTGACTTTTAGGTAGGAGTGGAACATGAAATAATGATTGTAATGATAAAGTTCATGCTTTATTAGGTTTGCTAAAACTTGTGTGATGATAAGCAATAAAAGAGATTATTTAAGAATAATTAATTATATATGTCCCATTGATGTAGAATATGGAATTTATAGGTGTTTCTAGTGAATCCCTTTGTGTGTGTGTGCGTATATATATACGTTCACGAAAACTTACCAATCTAAATAATCCTTTTTGTGCTTGATCCATGTGGTTGAATGTTGGATGACTAATTTGTGTTATAGGTCACTAGTAGCTTAGTAGAGCCTCATATTGTGGTTGGTGATTAGAATTAGTATTTTGACCATTTATCCACAATACCCTCTCACCTTGTTTAATGAGACCTTGGTAGTTAGATATTGGTGAATAATATGTGAAAATTAAATCTAACTTGTGGCTTATATTTTAATAACTTTAGGGGTGAGTTTCTCTTATAACTAAAATATTGCAAGTGGCTAATGGCATAAAATTAACGTTGTTATGCAAATAATATAAACAGTATATAATAATTATATTGTTGCATGGGTGTTGGCCAAGGATATAAAACTCTAATTGTTAGATATGTTAATAGAGTGAATATGTTATAAGTGGGTTATTATAGGTTATGATTAAATATAATATAGTAGTAGCCTTTGTTACAAACAACAAGGAGACATTCTTTTTATAATCTAGAACCTAGGGGATGATATCATATTACCCTAATCATACCTCATAAATTTTAATGATATATAAGTTTCAATGTGGAATTAGTTTGGAAATTTTATTGGAGTCACTATAGTTATAGATAATTAAATTGTGGAAGTACTTTATTAGATTAGATTGACTTGGATGCTTTATTAATTTCACTAGAATATACACAACCATGATTGGTTAGTTGATGATTTTTTTTCTATTCATATTGGTAGCATAGTGTATGAAGCATTGTTGTTATTGTTCTTATTAATCATTACACCTTATAGAAAGATGATATCTCCTTTTGATTATCCATTGTTGTCCATGTTACGTATGTACTAAACTATCATGAAATTAGTGATGAGTTGAACCTATATGTTAATATCATTATTGACCAACTCGAGTTATGTGAAAGTCCAAAGTGTCGAACTACCATTCCTCTACAAATTATATACGTAGGCAAGGTCATCAAAAACAAGCCCTCGAGGAATTAGGTGGGGTCCTGAGGACCGTCCTTCTGAGTTATGTTTTGGGTCTTGTCTATCTCTCCTAATGTTATAAACCACCTTTTGTCTTGGATAGCTATAAGTAGCGAGATATGTTGCTATTGACTGTCAAATAAAATAAATTATTGCAAAATTAATAAAGTTGTTACAATTTTGTTAAGATCTTTAGTGTGTAAAATCTGGGAATTACAACATCATTGAGGTGCTATAGAAAGAAATCTGCATGCCTTATCTGAGTTCCCCTCCATCGCAAAATTCCCTCAAATTCAACCTCTTGGTTTTTTAATCGATTGTTTTTGAAACCAAATATTCACATAAACCCATAAATGCGCTTTCATTAGTTTTACATAAAATTTTGGCTAAAAGTCGAGTGAATTTTTCCAGCTTCCTATTGATTTTTTTATTCTTTTATGTAGAAATTTGGAAATCGTAATAAGACCTGTAAACATAGAAGTATTATTATAATACCCCTCTGTTTTGCCTTCTGGTTGGACAGTATGTCCTTGTGTGGTTATGTTCCTTTGATGTACTTCTGGATATTCTAATACCTTTTTATGTTGTAATTTACTGTTAGTACCTTGACTATGGTACTCAGTTGTATTTGATTGCTAACTATAAAGCGGCGTTAATGTTATATTTTGATGTGATGGTATGTTAATATGATGTTATCTTTATTCCATGTTTTAATTAGCATTTATGGATATTCAAATTAAAGATGTTTATGCTTTGGATTATACTAGCATTTTAGATTGTCAGTTATTTGCAGTGTATTGGTGAAGGGGACGGTATCGTATCACTCGCTTGCGAGTGCTCTACGATCCCGTGATTTCCTCTTCACGGTGTGTATTTTATGCTGTTCATATTATATGTTGTTGGTTACTTGATTTGCAGGTTGACAGGTACAGGACATCGACTCCACCTAGTTTCACAGGTGAGAGCGTATTCAATACCCAACGGTATTCAATTGGGAGATATAAGCTAGGTTTCCGTGCCAAGTCGTCACCCAAGTCCTTGTATGTTGTCAGTTGTTTGTCAGGTTGTGTTGCCTTGGATTTTGTGCCCTCTCTTCGTTGTTTAATTGCAAGTTGGAAAAAGGAATTAAATGGGTTTTAGCATTTAAGTTGTTGATTTAATTAATTGGTTATCATGTGGAAAAATGTTATTTAAAGTTATTAAGTTAATTTAATTTAATTAATAAAATAATTTAATCTTGGATTAGATTTATTTTATTGAATTAATTAAATTAATTAATTTGAGTTAAGCAAATTCATTTTGGAAATTATTGCATATTTGTTGAAATTGAAAATTCAATTGAAAGTCAATTGTGAAAATTGGAATTCAAAATTGAAAAATTAGAAAATGAAATTAAAAGTCAAATTGAAGTTTGAATTCAAAATTAAAGAAATTAGATATTTTTTGGCAATTTCTGTTTTGAAGAAGTTATGAGGGGGTTGTTGGATTTTTTTTAGTTTTTTTCATCCTTATGGTTGAATTTGGTTTTCAATCTTGGGATCTTGGAGTTTTGAGAAAAGTTGGAATTTGAGAGAGGAAGCATGTCTCAATTTTGTGGGTTTTTGGTCTGAGGTTGTGAAAATATGTGAAGCTGGATTTGGAAGTTGAGCATCGCTTGGATCTCCTCTCAAACTCAAGGAAACCAGGTTCATGTCTTGGAATGGATTGTTTTTGTGATTTTAAATTATAAATGTTATTGTTGAGAACTTCATGTTAAAATTTGTAGCAAATTATAAATCCCTGTTTTATTGGAGTTCTCTCATAAAATTATTGTGTTCTTGGTTGTAATTTCAATTATAATTGCCCAATTTATTCTTCAATATCTTAAAAAAAGGATGTTGAATCCTTGCATTGGTATATTTAAATATAGATATATGGTTATATTTGTAGATTTATATAAATAATTGTTCTTTCCTTTATATTTTCATCTCATTGGGAAAAATTATGCTGTAAAATATTCTTTTTATGCCCTGGAAAAGGCGTGGATTCTGAGGAATCCGCAAGTTTTTTTTGTAAATGAAAATATTTTTTTTTAAAAAAAAAAAGTAAAATAAAACTTTGTGGGGCTGGGGGCTCAATCCCCACCGCACCTCCCATGGAGGCGGGTGGAGGGAGACGCCCACAATGCTTCCCACCTCCTCCCATCCGCGGAGCTCCCCTCCCTCCTCCTCCTTCCCCGTTGTCGTTCCCCTTTTCGTGGCCGCGCGGGCTGTGCAGGCCGCGCCACCACGATGGGTGGTCGGCGCTGCTAGTACCTCCACGCCAGTGGTAGCCCTGACGCCTCCGCTTCGGCAACGCCCTGCCCAGTAGCCAGCTCCACCTCCGCCTGCCTGCAAATCACGTCGTCACCGCCGCTGCTCCCTTTGATCGCCGCCCTTGAAACGAAAATCTCGGCCGGTGTAAACCGCGGCTAAGGAGAAACCGCAGCCGAAGTAAGCCAGCCCAGCCAACCCTAATCCGGCCGCCTCATATCTCGTGCGGCCGCCCCATGACTTGATATGACACGTGGCCCAAGGCATGAGTTGAGGGTTTTATGTGTGTAGCTTAATGTGAATTAAAATAAAATATTTAGTTAATAAAATATATATATTAATATATTATTATTATATATTATAATATTGAAGTATTAATATATGTATGTTATGAATAAATAATATATATATTAATATCTCATATTATATTATATAATATTATAATATATATAAATATATATTCCTTTTTATTTAAGTATTAAAATGGTATTTTACACTATGGTTTATTGTTGAAAGATTGATTTAATCAATGTCAATGTTTTAAATAATGGTAAGATTTAAGTGAAATCGTGGAAATTTTTATATTAATTTATAATAGATGAAATATTGGATTGTTCTAAAAGATTGAATTTTGTTAAATCGGTATATTGATTTTAAGGAATATGTTTAATTAGAGGAGTTAATTATTTTAAATGGCTATATGGAAGTGAGGAAACAATACTTACTTTAAAACAACGTATTTTGATTTATGGAAATAAATGATTATTTTATTATTATTTAAATGCATGTAGGGAAGGATATATTGAGTTTTAATTTCTCCCTTGTTTGAAAAGACGATGCACGATTTAAATGAAAAGGGATTTAGCATATCCAAAGGTAGTTGACTTCTTGTGTCTTAAGTGAATATTCCCTCCGTACTCTTGTTTGGGGAAATGGGTTAAAGGTGTGTTTTGTTCATAAGCCTTCCAGTTGGGATTTTCAGTTATGTGGTTGTCGTTTGTAGTGTGTGCCTCCTTGTCAGAAGCGGTCAGGAGCAGTTTTGTTAATGTTGTTACCTCCAGTGTTTGGAGATGGTTTTATGTTTGTTACTCCCGAGAAAGGAGTGGCTTCTGTATTGTGTGCCTCCTTGTCGGGAGCGGTCTTGTTATTGATGTTTCCTCTAGTGTTTGGAGATGGGTTCATCTTTGTCGACTCCTGAGAAAGGAGTGGACATGTTATCTTGTTTGTTGCACCTTGGTTCCATAGATGTTTGTTTGGATGGTGTGTGTGTGCCGTCATAGAAGAGTGGCTTGTAACGGTGGCCAGCACACGAAGTGGTGCTAGGATAACTCATTGTAAGTTATTTAATCAAGTGATAACTAAAACAATACTTAGAAGCTTAGGACTAACTTCTCACTAATCAAGATTTTAATGCCTCACTCATAGACCCAAGTGCTTGGTTAGGTTTGGGATGAGATGGGAAGGCTTGTAATGGAAAGGTCATCTATCTTGTTTGTACGAAAGGTATTTGGCTCCACATGAGTGAGTATGGGGGCTGGGATTCGGTAAAGGTCACCAGAATAACCTTTTCTTGTGGGGGCCGGAGCTTATGAAGATTCCCAAGGATAACCCATGACGATTTGTGTGATGACACTCTATCTAAGACAACAGTTGGTTCTTGTTTTTGGTTGGTATGGTTTCCTTAACATACCTGATGTGACCATAGTTAGTATTCGATTATTTGTGTATGGTTCTTTTAACATACTTGTTCTGCTTTACTTCTGGAAGCATTGTGACCATGTTGAGTTGTCCTTGTATTGTACTTGCATGGTGTTTGAGTTGTACCTTGGGGTGTACTTGTGAGGTTCTTATGATTGGTTGTTTCAGTTTGGTTCTGTTTATGTTAGCTTGTGTCTAGAGGTAGATGGTCTTGACTAGGATCCCTGGTTACTATCTCCTAGCACGGGGGGTGGGCCTTTGGGTTCCACTTGGTTGGGTGGCGTGCACCTAAATCCGTTGGTTTCATCTTCACGTTTCGTGTGGATGATACTTCCAATTGGAGAGCTCGTTCGTATCAGTTTCTTACTTTATTTCATTTCAGGTGTTCTTGTAATTTATTTCACCGCTCATTTGTTATCGAGGTGGAAGTTATAATTGTAATTATGTTATTGATCTTGCCTCATTTGGGGAATGAGTGTTGTAATCTTATTATTTAATTTGGATTAATGAAATTGAAGTTATCTCTTATGCTTGATTTAAATTATCTTATATGGAATGTATGTGCTTAATTTATTTAGTAATTAAATGACATGGTTTAAATCATGTTTTTTGTTTAGGTTCTTTATAACCTCTATCTCGTAACCTTAGAGGTTGTTGGAATTAGTTAGTGAACATGCTTATTAATTATACTTTAAAAAAAAAAAATATTATTCCGTTTAAGTAGTTAATGCAACTTCCTCTGGGGTCGCGTGGTGGGGCGTTACAATTATTCAATCATTTAAAGAGGATTCTACAAATGAATCTTATTGCAAAAACTCTAACCAATAGGTCACCAAACATATACGTAAGCTAAATAAAATTGGAAGATAAATTTAAATTCTGAATAGAGCTCGTTACTTGGCAATTTTTGTTTTAGTTAATATTTTCCAAAAAATAAGGTTCTTTTTGAAAATGCCAGCTTTGATGGTGATCTAGGAGAATCCCTATGGCTTGTAACCTTGAGAAAATCTTTATAACGACAGGTTTTGGAGAAGTCTCTCATACGAAGTTCTCCATTTTTTTTAGTTAGAGACTAGATTACTATTGTGCAACCTTATGTTTTTCATTTCTAGGATGGTACTCTTGTTGTGGTTTTAGGTATATCTTTAATTCAAAGGTAATAACTAGTATATCTTTTATCGGGATATTAAGGTGTCTTTGTTTTTTTTTTTTTTCACAATCCCTTTTAGTGTTATTCATTTTCCTTTGATTCTTTTTAGTTGAACTATTAAAATATTCATGTAATATCTATTTAGAATATAATCAAGAACCCTCGATTAACCTTGGGTTAGAATTAATGATGTTAGAAAAAAATCTATTAATGTCACATCATTCAATATATACATTTATTTCTTTATGGAATCTTGGATCTTGAATGGACCATCTTGTTTTTAAATATTAGTTGTACAAAATGAGGATAATTGAATTTAAGTTTGAGTTCTTCTTATCTTAATAATGTAGAGTCAAGTTACGAGTTAAATAATGAGTTGAAATGCAATGGCTGAAGTAGTTACACATGATCTAATCAAGGTTCCCTATGATTCTATGACACTCAAGATAGATACAGTTATAGTCATTAAAATGATTATTATTGTTATTCATTATCTTTGATGTTGTATTATCTGACTGGTCCTAACTAAATCTAGACCTAGAAGTATAAAGTTTTATAGACATAAGAATAATATGGTATTTAGATAAAATCATATTAGTTGAGAGAAATATGGAATTCTATTTAATTATGTGATTAAAATTACAAACAATAGCATTTTAAAGGCCACTCACTATATGAGAGGGTAGATGGAATTAAGAGACGATATGGAATGGCATTACACAAACTATCATTAAAGAATTCATGTCTTTTATGTTTTGATATGATGTAGATTTATGCTATTTTTAAATGAAACTTCATATAATGCATAAAAAAAAATACAAGAGCATTATGTCTTTTGTTTAATATAAATATTATTATAGAACTATCCCTAGCATAAGTATTAATGAGAATGGTCAATAACACATTGTAAATGAGTTTTTATTATAACCGAATTTGTTATCAAAGTGTGTATTGGAACACATAAACTAAGATTGATGTCAGGACATTAATTAAAACCTAGTGATTAGGAGTTCATCTTTTAACTATTATATATATTGTTGTGTTATATTTTTATAGTGTGGAGTAGTGTTATTAGGTTGTGATCGAAGTTTATGTTAAGCCAGCTTTTTAACCTAGTGATTATATTCTTTCATTATCTAGCCATGTGGGAGATGGTTGAAGTCGAATTGTCAAACTACGATGCCTCTGCGAAATATATATGTAGGCAAGGTCATTTGAGACGAGCCCCCGAGGACTAGGTTTAGCCCCTAGGATTTGTTCTCTTATTATTATACTTGGTAATTACCATTGATATGTATTCTATTGGTTATCATGTGTCTGGTATTATATTTATGATTGTTCTAGAATTAGCTGAACTATCTAAGTCTGCCTCAATGATGTGAGCTCAATGTCTCCCTTTGATCCCCCACTGTTGATTGTCTAAGCAATTTAGTTATCAAACTAAAATATTATAGTTTATAATTGGTTGAAAGTTGTACGCTTTCATGTAGTACATGCTTATGAAAGCGTACATGCTTTGGTAGAGAACTTTGAGAGTTTTGCAAGTGCATGTGAACGAAATTTGAAATTTGTGTTTTGTCCTTAACTGTATTTTAGTGTAAAATATTGGGCATTACAATATTCATTAGAAATTTACAAAAATGCTTGATATATAATGACTCTTATCCGTCAGATTCATCCCTTATCACCCCCTATTTTGACTAAAATATAATTGTATCTAAACTGAAGCCATTAACCCAAAAAATCCAGCATATTGGAAAATGTTTCTCCCAGATTATTAACTATAGAACCCCATATTATCAACAAAACAAAAATCAAGAACCCATAATACTAACTCTAAAAGTTCACATTGTCAGTAAAATTAGACTTCAAGAAAAAATTATTCTTCCATTTGGTCCACTGGCACCTCATTTTCTTCCAACAGATAGACCATCAATTAACAATTTTCTTATCAGGTTGTAGCTGAAACAAATTCAAACGTCCCACCGATATGAGAGTGTCCTATCAATGAGCATATTTTTGTTCAAATAGTACACAATGCATTGGTCAATCGACACGAACTACTTTCATCATATTGCATATGCCACCGAGTCCACCATCGCCCCGTCAGTGAAACCCCAAATCAACTCCCATCAAACCGATTTATTGTTTCTCTAACTTAATACTTTCATTCATCCTATTGCTTTTTCCTTTCACTAACTATTCTTTATCTATTGATTTTTTATTTATTGTCATTTTCATTTACTCATTCTTTCTTTTTTTCTTCTCTTTTTCTCATGCCTTTGTTACTCTTTCTCCGTTATTTTTTTTTGTTTGTCTTTACTTTCTACTTTTAATTTTTTTATAAATTTATCTCATTCCTTATCTATATATCGTTCTTTTTTTCTCATTTTGAATATTACCTATCTTTTTTATGTTACTTTTTTCATGTTACTTTTTTTCATTCGTGTATTTTATATTAAATTAATTTTTTATTTTGTATCTATTTCTTTTTTTCTTTATTTCTTGATTATTTTCTCTCTTTTTTGTCAGTCTTTTTTCTTTTTAATCTATCATTTATTTTATAGTTTTCTCATTTTTTCACATTAACACTCTCTTAATATCTATCGCTTTGATTTCTATCTTAATTTCCTTAGTTTGTCTCTCTCTCTCTCTCTATTTGTATTTACTTTTTACACATCTATTTTAAAGATTCTTTGTTTTTTCACTAATATTTTTTATTTATCATTTCCTCTGGCACTTTTTGTAATCTTTATCTCTATGTTTAGAATTCTCACTTTCTTTCCACTTTATTTATTTGTCTTAAACTTTTAAGTCTTTCTAAATTTATTTTTTATTTATTCAAGTTGCTAATGTCTCTCTCTCTCTCTCTCTCTCTCTCTCTCTCTCTCTCTCTCTCTCTCTCTCTCTCTCTCTCTTGGTCATTCATTATATATTTATTCATCTTTATGTTATTCTTTATTTTATTTTTTAACTTTAATTATTTTTTTGATATTTTTATAGTTTTTGTACATTTTTTTTGTTTTTTAATTTTCTCTCTCAATATTTCGTTGTCTTACCACGTCCCTACCTCTTTCTCTTTATTCATTTCTTTTATTTTATTTTTTTAGTCTTTATCTTCCACTTCTCATTCTATCTATTTTATATCTAAATCTATTTTTCTATTAGCTTTCTTTGTATCTAATTTATCAAGCCCATTCCTTCCCTTCATGTTTTCTCTCTATCTTTTCTCTTTCTCTAATTTGTAATACATAACATGTTTTCAATCATTTGATGATGCTAAATACATACAGTAATTGGCTTATCTATACTAAAATTGAATTAAAAAATTGGCCTTCATACCCTCATTCTCTCTCCTAAAAAGAATAGAAGTTAGGTTCATTCTAGAGCCCACACCAATAGTGGAGGAGGCTTAAGTCATGGGTATTTTCCCCATGGTCTGAAGGCTAGAAAAGAAACAGGCGAATTTGCAAAGAAAATTTTCCTATCTCTAACAGGGACACAAGAATAGGTGAACTTATGAGGCAAATTCGCCTAAACCTAAGGGATACACAAGAAACATGCAAATCTGATATACAAATTTGCCTGTCTAAGTGTAGGTTCACCCAAATTTTGACAAAATATCCTCTATAACAAGCGAGATCACCTAAAACCTCTGAGGACTACAGGAGGATGGATAGACTTCTTTAGCAAACTCGCCCAATGAAGTGACAAATTTTCCTATTTCTTGGGCAGTAAGGACAGAAACAAACTCGCCCAAAAATGGGATTGTTTGATAGATAAATGGATTCACCTAAAGCTTCACTTGGTATGGATGGAGACGACACAGGTGGAAATGAATTTTCCCCTTTGGACAACAGGTCGCCTATCTAGAGGGATGTATGGACAAGAAGACCTGGATCAAAAAATGGGATCGTTGTTATGGATAGCAAGTTCGCCCCTCAAGACGAAAAATTCATGTATTATATGGGAACGGGTGAATTCATTGGAGACGACTGACAGAATCGACTAAGGGATGGAAAAAATTTCCTATTCCAAAAAATGGGTGAAAATGGGGTCGTCTAAAAAGGGACCAATAGGAAAATTCGCCTCTGACAAAGGAAAATTCGCCCAATGGGATGACCTAAAACCTAATGCAAACACAAAATCACCCTTTTGTAGGGAAAATTCACTTGCCTACAATGCAAACTCACCTCTGAAGGTAGGAGCTGACTATGGAAAAGGACAAAAAACATGAAAATCAATAAGTTGAATGGTTGGATTGACTCCACTGAAAAATAAAAGCACAGGTATCACATAATAAAGACACTCCAGGCAACACGATCCTAGAATTAGTGATAAGGGTTTTCAAACTTGATGTAGGCCCACCACCTTGAGTGGAAAACCCAAGGTTAATACTCCGTGATACCGGGTTGGTTCTCTAGAGCACCCTTTCTTGCGAAGGCAGATAACTAGCGTTCCAATGGCACAGGGTCATCAATAGACACCACAAGCTCACCTTCACACTCTTACTCAAGGACTATCATATTCCATCACGAGGATTCCTATCTCAACCCAAGGGATTATGTGGTGAGTAACTTCAGGGTATGGTGCACATCCCCTACACTACACTAATCCGCGACTACAACTTGGGTCTCTATCTAGGTTGTACAAGGTTATCTCGTGCGTCCTTGATATATGCAAGGTATGTGAAACACAATCATGAACTCTAGTCCATCACAAGCGTGAGTCAGGAGCCCCAATGAGGTACTAGAAACTTGGACCAACTCTGCACGTCTTATCTAGGTATCACCCTAGCTTCGACAATTCGCTAAACATGACATGACTGGATTGGGGTACAAATTTCTTTCTCCCCCCTTTATATACCCCACTGGTAACACATGGTTGGAATCGTCCCAAGGGTGATGAAATCCCAGGTAGGTCTCATTAAAGGAAGAAGATACTAGATGTTTCGGCTAGTCCCCAGGGTCGTACGTAGTGCAATGGGAGAGCTTAGACACACTAGCACATCTTGGGTAGACTGGACTAGACTAGAGAAAATTGTGATCTCTTGTCACCTAGGATAACCAAAAGGTACAAATGGAGTGTATACATCAACAACTTACTCCCAAGCACAACAAACAATGTTAATTGACCCTTTAATTAATTCTATATGTGCCTAGCTAGTATGAAAATCAACAGACAAACTAGCTAAAGGGGCCTTAAACTAATCATCTTGTAGAAAATACGTCAGTAATTTAGCACCACCGGTCTTGGATGAATGAGGACAAGCCGCACAATTCGTTAGTGAAATCACATGCTCACAAAAATATAGGTTAGCTAATTAGTACCCGAAAACAAAATCAACTAAAGTTGTAAATCAAAAACTTAAAGTCTTAGATTCACCTCAAATTCGCCAATGTGTTGAGCAAATTTTCCTTTTCTGATAGTCAAATTTGCATGTCCTAGTGAATTCTCCTTTTCTACTAGTCAAATTCACCTATCTAGAAGGATGGCAAAATTTTCTTTCGCTTCTGTTGATTGTAAATTCACTTCTCTGTCGAGAACTTTAACGAATTCGCCCCTTCTTAAGGAAAATTCACCCCTGCTTAAGGCAAATTCACCCCTGGTTTCAAATTCATCCTTTTTTTGCAAAAAGGGTGAATTTTCTTACGTCTTTTTTGATCTTACATTCGTCTCTGTAATAGGAAAATTTGCTTGTTAGGGCGGTTTCACCTCTACATGAAAAGCCTGAACCTACAAAATTTAAATAACAACAAATGTGAAAGTTGAACTTGAACAAAACAAAAGAGAGCAATTTTACCTTGCCCAAGTTGATGAGTTGGTTGGCCTTGTTGATCGTTTTATTTGTGTGCTCCTTTTGATGGAAAATATCATAAAACCTAGTTCTAAATGATCGTAAGATGATGAGGAATGCAATGGTGCAAATGGGTATTGCAATGGATGCTTGATATGGATGCAAATAGTGTTGCAACAATGGAGGTTTTTGGATGCTTGAATGCTTGTATGTTGATTGCTTGAGTGCATGAATGAATGATAGATCCAAATGAGGGAAAATTCCTCTAATTTTAGGGGAAGTGCCCCTAAACAATGGAGGGTCAATATATAGTCACTATGGACAAGATCAAGGGCTAGGGTGAGTTGAGAACTCACAATCCCTCACATCTTGACATGTGGCTAATCAGGTGTCAAAAGAGAGATGAAGTGGATGAATTTTATTGTACCTTAGGAGTGGGACAAGATCTCCTCATAAAGGAGGTCCTTGTCCACATGTGGGTGATAAGACATTCAACAAATTAAAAATTCCTTAAAGGGCCTAGGGGGAATAAATGAGAATTTTAAATTCACATGGGGAAGAGGTTGCCTTCTCCAAAAGGAGAAAGAAATTAATAAAAGGTTGACTTGGGGGTATGCCATAAATGGCATAGGGATTAGGTTGGCCTAATTAGGTGATTATGTTGTGCAAACAAGGGATTAGATAAGTTAATGACAAATTAAGGCAAGTGGAGGGTTATGGAGGCTGTGGCTTTAATCTTGATTAAGGGATGTGCACATCGTAATCATAGGTTAATTAAATTAACCTGGATTAGAGAAGAATTATGGAGGATGGGACATAGAGAGATAAATAATGAGTTTAAAATTAATTTAAATTCATAAGGTAAGTGACTAAATTAAAAAAATTAGAGTATTTATTTAATTTAGAGAGGAAAGGGGAATAAATGATGAAGTATTTAATTAAATACCTTAGGAAATTTAGAAGAGAGGGATACTAATTAACTAAAAAAATATTTAATCAACGTCGATAAGGGATGCAGGATAGAGCAATAAAAGGGGAGGAATTTGACCATTTGGAGGTTGTCAAATTCCAATGTCTACAGTTGTTATTGGAACATGGCTTAAAAAATACCCAATGAAGAAGTTTGATGTGTGGTTATTTGAGGACTTTGACACACATATGAAGATTATTCATTATTCTAACTTTGTTGTGGCTTCAAATGTTTAATTGATCAAATATGGGGTAAACCATTGAATAAGAACATATGGAAGATTCAAAACTTTGACCATGAGGTGATACTTGAAACAATAAAGAGTAGAGTAGATCCACATGGTTCGTTGGATTGATTGTAAATGGAAAAAATTGTAACATAAAGTTGATTTGTATATATGTACAACTGAAATTCTTTGTAAGGGTTGGGATAAATAAAAAAAATTGAGCTATAATAATATGATTATTATTTTTTAAATGTTCTCATACTTTACTTATCTCTAAGTGGTGTTCTCTATTGCAATATTTTGATTATAAAACTGGTTTTCCACTAATTGAACTTGTATCTTAGAAATTATTGTTCTAAATAATATTATTGGGAGCCTTCTATGTATAGAGTTAGGTGTATTTTAATTCCTTGATGATAGCCAAGTCCCAAGCTCTAAGAGAACTCTATGCTTGTTTGACCCCTTTTCATGTTTGACCTCATCCTTGCTTATTTGTCAAGTTCCCATTAGTTTCTCACTAAAATATGTATTTTCCTACTTTGGTAAAATTTCTAATGGTATCTATGTAGTGTTTTGTCACTTTTGCAAGTTACTCAAATTTCCCTTGAAATTTAGGCGCCCCCTTTTCAAGTCCAGTTCCTACACTAAACATGTTTCATTAAAATATACTGACACCCCTTGGGCACATTCCCAAACATAATATTAGTAAGTGGGACCCAATGTGCATAGCACACCCTATTGACAGACTAATTATGTACTCCCATATATTTGTAACCTCAATATCCTTCATGTATATTAGGTCCATTTTTATAATAATCTCACCAATAGGAAAATAGAAATATTTCTAAGTCCCATAAAACTCTAGTGTAGTAAGAATACACATGGCACCTATATATAGGATTTTTTATTATTTCATTTTTTTCACTTGTTTTCCTTTCACAAGATATTTTTCCCTAACTTGATGTAGTGAGGAGAAGAGAGATAAATAAGGCTATAGGCCATAGGAGAGGTGAGTCATCTTGAAGATCTAGGTAAAATGGCAAGAGGTTTTGGCACCATCATAGCTCTATAAGAGGCTTGTAGGTTTGTTGATACGCCCTCAAAATTATTTTATTTATTAATTTTTGTGTTATTTTTTTTGTTTTCTTAATGTTCCCATCATCCAAGCAACAATAATTAATGTTCCCAATCAACATCCATCATCAAATTTTTATCCATGGAATGTACATCATCACAATATGATTTCTTTGAAATCTTTTATTCCACTTAGTACATATTTTCATCATCCTTTATATTTTCAAGAGACCTCCTAGGATCCATTTCACCCAACAGCTCTCTTGAGGGGGCATCACTTCCACCATCATCCCTAAGTGATTGGGGAAACCCGCCACCAAATCTTCACTCCATCCCATCCTACTCTTTGTTCTTACTTGACATAAGACCACTTAGTTGTGATATTGTATCAAAGAGGGACAAAATGTAGACACCTAAATATTACTCTAGTGTACCTAGTCCTAATTGACCAAACACATCACCTAGACTAGTCTCCTTCACCTAAAGTCCCTCAATTAATAATCCTATAATACAATTATCCCCTTTCCATCTCACCTCACAATAAAATTAATTAATTAATTAATATTGTTTACACCTATTTTCCACCTCACACATGGCTAAAATAATTAAATAAAATTATTATTTAATTATAGCTATATTGCCTCAACCTAAATTCCAAGAATAATGGATACCTAAGAACGCTTGTCCTTATGAATCCAATATTTTTTCCACTAAACCTACGAATAGAAGGCTCCTAAGTGCATACGTCCCTTATATCCCTTATGGTTATGTAACTACTTACCAAATTTAGTAAGTCAGCCCTAACCCTTCACATTCCAACAACCTCCTTCGAAACCCTCCATTTGCTCCATCCTTGACATCCTTCATCGTTGATCTCACCATCAAATTTCAATCATCCATTGCCTCTTCCAAAATTCCATAAACTGTAGCACTCTCTTATCCATTTCATATCCATCACCTTTGAGTTAAGTATATGCTATCAAAATTAGTACCTTCAACAAAAGAGCATCCATATATCAACTAATCATAGGAGAAAATAATTCAACAATTGAGTTTTTGGTAACATTAAATTTCGTTTTTGATGTTATTGGGTTGTTCTAGACTCTTTTATTGAGCTCTATCTAGATTTTTTTTTTGTTTGAATAGGAAACTTACATGCTTGTTTGCTTCCATTTTCATTTTCAAATCATAGCATTATAGTAATTATTAATATTTATATTTTATTTTCTCTTAAATTATATTTGTGATATGGGCAATGTTTAAATCTTAGTATTTAAGTGGGCGTTAAATGCTCAGGGAATTTTTTATGTTTGTAATTATAGACAATGGTAGTTGCAACTTTTATAATTTTATTTTCAATAAGTGTAATCTATTGACCTTAATATAGTTTTCGTTTTATAGTGAAAATTTTGTCTATCTTCTAGTAGTGTACATCAAATGAAATGCTTACTTTTTATGGAAATCCATTAAAAGTTAATTAATAAAGGGCAATATTTTTGATTTTGTTCTTGTAACTATTACATAACATCATAAAGTTATGCACAACTATTAACATATGAGAAATGGGTTCCAACTAAAAAACTAATTTAAAATCAATATAATCACTAGATACCATAGAGATGTATATATATTTGGTTAGTTCTATGGGTGTTTTATATTTTAGCTATTGTTACATATATTTGAATTCTTAGATGATAATTCTAAATAATCTCATGTTTATAGATGTATATAAAGGGGAATTAAATAAAATGATGATTCCTTTTACATGTAGGGGGTTTTAAACTTGATATAGTTTGACCAATCTCCTTATGGGATGTATGGATTTTAGGATTGTTTGACTATAGACTTCATATTATTAGTAGGACCATGAAATCTTCAAGTGAGGATAATATAATTCCAAGTGCCACTAGAAAATCATTGTAGACACCAAAAGGGGATGCCTTCGTAATATGAGGATCGGATCTAAGAGCTATCCCAAACCTATAAAACAACCTCCATCACATGAGAGGTGAAGACAAGACCTATTTCATAAGGATACAAGTGTAGGTGGTGTGAGATAACATGGTAGTGACATTATCCAGCATAATACAATGCCCTAAGGAGTTACTAATTCCCATTTAACATGAGTTACACCAAAAATGGAGTGGGAGATTCAAGAGGAAAATATGTGCTCGTTGTACTTATAAATCTAAATGATTTTTCTTCATTTCTTTAAAACATTATTTTAAAAAGCTTCAGACAAAATGCATGTTTTTACAAGTTTCAATTAGGGGTTTTATTATGCCATTAAGAACTTAATTTATAGGAGATTAGTGTTGTGCTTGGGAGGTTTGGTATAATTTGTTCTAAATGTTTTTTTAGGAAAATTGCTATAAGAGAGGATACACTCTTTCCATTAATTTAAAACAACAAAATTTGATATAAATATATATATTTTTTTAGTGAAAGTGGGAGTCCACTATAATTAATATTAATAGTAATAAGTATAAAATACAAAATATTGGCTCAGAAGGGCATACCGACAGGAAAGAGCCAATGAGAAAACCTCCGATTATGGCCCCAAAAGTAATTTTCATACAAAGAATGATCATGATCATAAAGGCTTAAGATCTCCCAAAAAAATCTGACCAAAAGCCCAACTATCTACAACTTCACCTGTATCAGGCCTAACTAAGAACTACATAATTCCCAATACTATAAAAAGTAATTGACCTACCCAAAATGGCCATACAAGATCCAAGCTACAATACAAAATTGTGCCTATGTAGATAATGACATCAGCTACGCATCACGCCCATAATCACGTGTACACACACAATGGTCGATAGCAAAAAATAAACCGACACCATTGCCAAAACATTCTTGCAACTTGCTGACAATTATTCCTCCATTTGATCACCACCCTGAACATAATTTTTGTCCAACCCTTCCATAAAGCCCTACAGACCCAACTCATTTGTGAAAAAATCATATCCTAAAACCAGTGCTTTATCTTATGATTCCTCGATTTTTAGTCATGCCCTATCCAAATATCCATTGTGCCCTCCACTGACAAGCTTCACAGCAAGCCCTTCCCTATCTTCCCCATGTGCTTCTGCTATTACCGTCAGTGCCAATTCAAATGGTAATGTTAACATTGGAGGAATAGATGGAAAATGTGACGCATGTTCGCATAGGAAGGAGAGCGGATAAATTTTTTCCTTAATGTCGAATGACAGAGCTGCACCAATCCTATTAGCATTCTTCCATAGAGATTTGACAACAAAATTATCATCTTTTAATTGCAGACTTAACCTTACAGCTTCGAAAACTTCATCATAACCCTAGCAATGATTTATATGCTCCCATGGAAACAGTCCCCAAACAAGCCCATCCCTAGAGAAGAAATTATAACCTTGGACTACATCCAACAATGCGTCATTGTCCAAAACGTGGGGCTTTACACATTTACAAACAATTACCTCTAAGTCGACTAGGGATTGAAGCAGATCTAGTGTGTTGGACATAAAATTTGACAACGCCTGAGAAGGAAACAGAATACAATGTGCTCTTGGGCTTGTAACTTCGACCCCTAACACATCCCTAATTGCATCCTCCACCCTAGGGCAATCAAATTTAAAGATTTTCGCAAGATCTTTGTTCGAAATATAACCTTCAAAAGGTCTTTCCCTTTGAACAATTGGACAATTGACCCTGAAATTCCATGGACGGCTCATCATCTTTGCAACACTGACCACCTCTAACCTTACTCTGAAAGCAATGACCTTCTCCCACTACTCCTTGTCGATGCTAATCGTTGCTTCAAAAATGATGATGAATAAAACTAGATGAAGGATTTTTAATGCTGCAAGCCATGAAACCACTACAAACCCTGGAAGTGATAAGACTTCCACCTCTACTTCGCACTTGTAAAATCCTGCTTTTGCTGAAGGGCATTCATTTCTCGTTACTTGCATGTCTACCTTCCTCCCAACGTGGCTTTATTTCTTCTAGCTTTTGTCCTCTTCTCTTTATTTTGCACACAAAAAATCAATGAGAAATGTGCCAACACTTTAACCAATGCCAAAAAATCATTTCCAATTCTTATTAAATTTAGTTATCTTAGAAAAAGATGCATCTAATTCTTCAGTTGGATCACCAAAATTGGTGGAACGAATGTCCACCTTTTATAAATCGCCCACCTTATGCAAATAATCTTTGTAGCTTTATCACAATCGAGGTAAAAGCAATTAGCTTTAACTACAAACCAAATTAATCCCATATCCCTTTCATCCTTACAACTCGAAACTTGTACCTCAATGTGACTACTACCATCTGATTTCCCACGAGCGAAATTAGGATTAAAAGATTTCATTTATATACATGAATTCCCTTAGATACACATGTGGAATATGACTTTCTATTAAGCTACATATTTTCTAATAATTTTAGACACTTGTGCCAACCCCTTGTGCCTCGTGCTTGATTAAGCGAATCATATTGGGGAAATTAGATAAAAGATATAAGTCATACAAAACCCTGATCTCCTTATTTGCACAACCTAAATTTGTAAGGAAATCAACAACTCTATTTCCTTCTCTGTAAGTATGAGAGATCACAATAGACAGGAACTTATCTAGCATCTCCCATACCTTCTAAAGTGTATATTTTAAATTCTAGTTCAATACCTTATGATCCTTGCAAGCATTTATAATTATCATAGAATATCCCTCTATGTGTAGCTTTCCAATTTTCAACTCCAGAGCCATCTCCAATCCCAAAAACAAAGCTTGAACCTCTGCATTATTGTCTGTACTTTGGTATAAGTTGCATGAGGAGGCGGAAATTAACTTTCCTAATGAATTTCTGATACAAATACCAGCCCCTGCCTGACCTGAATCTGCTTTAGGTGCCCCATCAAAATTTAACTTCACAAAACCCTCTTGAGGTGGACTCCACTTAACTACGGCCCTGCCTATTTTAATGGTGCTATTTTTGGGCATACTACCTTCTATTAGTAACTTAATACCCTCCCTAATTTTTAAAATACCACTATCCCAACTTGTAAATAATGAATTAAAAGGCTCCTCCTTCTGGACAGAAGTATTAACCCCTTCCGATATGGCTTTTTCAATCTTCATATTTACTAGCTCAATTGGACTTTTTTTTTTTTAAATACTCTTATGTTTCTTTCCCACCAAATATTCCATATCACAATCACTAGGACAACATGCCAAATACAGGCAAAAAAACAATTTTAATACAGAATTGACCAACTTTGGAAGAGATCCCACAGTGAGTTGGGAAGTGGGATATGAATAGCTAACCTTGATTTAACAAAATCCCAGCATTGGCCAACAAAGCTACACTGGATAAGCAGATGGTCAACTGTTTCCACTGCTTCTTCACATAACGGGAATTTGAAGGGGTCTACAATCTTTAATTTGACCAATCGATCACTAGTGAGAATCCTTTTTTGAAGTGCTAACCATGCAAACCTACCCGCCTTTGGAAGTATTTTACTGTTCCAACAAAAATTAAATGCACATTGGGGTTGTGAAATTTTATTTATTTGATTTAAAGCTAAATAGCCTTGTTTGACAGAATAAGATCCAAATTTTGAAGCTGCCCATATTATGCAATCAGGTTGACCAAACAAGAACATTGTTCTACTTCTCATAACATTGTTGAACAAATCTGACTATTGTGTTGCATGAAGGTTGTTTCCATACTACCTTCCCATTAAGATTTCCCACATAATACACATAATCCAGTAGGTTTACACCCCACTCACGAGATAGAATTGTCCTTATCACTTGCAATTCTTGCAATTCTGATAAAGGCAACTTTCCATTCCATGAGTCCACCCAGAACTTAACACTTTTTCCATTATTCACTTCCCAAGATGCAAACTTTGTTATCAGACTTCTACTCTGAATAATGAAATTCCATATGGCTGAGCCCTTTGGGGGGTCATCTACCATTATGATTCTTGAAGTATTTTCATTGTCTAAATACTTAGATTGCATTATTTTAGACCATTTCGCCTCTCGGTTTGAATACATTTCCCATACAAGCTTGGCTCCAAAAGCTTTGTTTCATATAGATAGATTTTGAATTCCTACACCCCCTTGTTTTTTATCTCTTTCCAAATTTTCTAAAGATATCAGAGGGACCTTTTTGTGGTCATCTATATTTCCTTTCCACATCTAAATGATCTTATTACTTTTTGTATTTCTAAAATTACTGAAGCAAGGGATTTTAGAACTACAAGGAAATAGTTAGGGATGGATGATAAAACTGATTTAATAAGGAGAATTATGCATGAGAGTGAAATCCATCTAGCTTTCCAAATTTTGATTCTTTCCTTAAGCCTATTAAGAACCTTATCCCAAAAGTGTGCTATGTTAGTGCCTTTGAAAAACAGAATTCCTAAATAGGAACATGGTAATTCCACTTCTGAGAATCCTAAAAGGTTGACTTCCCTTTTTAAGCTCAGCTAGCATATTGAGCAAGTAAATATTTGATTTTGCTAGATTTATCTTTTCCCTAAAGCAGTAGAATATTTACTCAAGACCTCCTTGAACTGCTCAGTTGCTGATATTGACGAATTATTGAATAGAAGAGTGTCATCCGCAAATAAAGAGTGTGTTATAGAAATGCTTGAAATTGGAATCTTTACCCCCTGCCATAAGCCTTGTCTATGCTTGAATTGGATAAATCTACTTAAATATTTTTCCATTATAATGAAGAGGAATGGGGAAAGGGGATCCCCTTGCCTCACCCCTTCTGAAGCTGCAAAAAAACCTTTAGGACTGCCATTTATGATCATTGAGAATTCGGCACCTGATAAACAAGACATTATCCATTTGCGCCATTGGGTGCTAAAACCAAATCCTGCTAGCACCTTGTTTAGAAACTTCCAATCTACCTTATCATATGCTTTCATCATGTCTAATTTGATAATAAAAGATGGAAGCTTAGTCAATGATATCGAGTATAGCACTTCATGCTCCACAATTTCCCCTTCATATGTCTCCCTTCCAAGGACAAACCCTCCTTTCTCCTGAGATATGATTCTTGGGATAATGGGTTGAAGTCTAAGGTAGATTGCTTTTGTGAAAATTTTATAAACTGTGTTGCATAAATAAATGGGCCTAAACTCTACAAAGGTTTCAAGGTCCTTAACTTTCGGCAAAATCGCAATATTGGTAACATTAAATTTCCTTAACATGAAACCTGTTCTTTTGGATTCTTCTAATGCCCATAGTAGCTCAAAGCACAAAAATTCCCAACTTTTTAAAAAAAAAGTTGTCATCAAACCATTTGGACCTGGTGCCTTATCAGGGGGAAGAGAGAATACTACACGTTTCAATTCCTCCAAAGTAAAGGGTCTCATAAGCATTTTGATGTCTTATGGACTAATGAGATGAGGAATTTTGTCTAACAATTCTTGCTGGACATGTAAAGCATTTGTATTCATACTTGTCGGAGTAGAGAGCAGCTCTGAGAAAAATTTGATTCCTTCCTTATTTATTTCTTCTTCCTTTGAAAGCCAATTTCCAGGAGAGATTTATTTAATTGACTGAATTGACTTCTCTACCTTTTTTATTTCAGCAAAGGCATGGAAAAACTTTGTGTTACGATCTCCCTCTTTTAGCCAAAGCTTTCGAGACTTCTGTCTCTAGTTCACATTTTTTTTTTTCTTTTTTTTGTTAATTTACATGAGTATTTGACAATTTTATTTATTGAATGAGTAGGAGTACAATATGGCAATGCTTTTAATTTTTTAATAGTAATTCCTATTTTAATTTTTTCTTTAAACTCATTTACATATAGCTAAAAAATTATACAACTATTTTGCTACACTTTCCACACATTAATGTGTAATTTTCATGTTATATAGATTTAATGTAATTTATATACTATAGAAATAAAAATATATAAAAGTTAAACAGTGACTTCCTTTTTATTTGTAATGCTATGTTAAAAATAGTAAGATTGTCAAAATACAAAATACAACAATGCGCTCCATGTTGAAATATTGTGAAGGTAATGACTAATAGTTTTTAGAGGGATTAATACATAACAAATAGAATGAGTGGATGTGGTTTATAGTTTTAGAAGAAAATTTTATCTATAGTTATTTTTTATTTTATTTTTAAAATATTAATTTTTTGTGTAGACCACTTTTAGAATCTAAAGTAGTGCATGTTGGAAGAATTTTTTAATATTAAAGAAAGATAAGGATTAAAGTCAATTTGACCAACACAATCATGTTCCACATGTCATATTTACTTTTACCAAAATTATCTTGATCCAATTATAAAATAATCTCTTTTCAAAAAGGACCTTCTATAGAGGACAAATAAATTTATCATGATGAATTTTATTAAATAAAAGTCATAATTTTCTATTTGTATGTGTCAACTATACAAATTCATTTCCACATCAATAGATCAACTACTATTTGAATTCGTACCATCAATCATCTTGACAACTAAAACATATAAAAATAGGAGAAAAAGTAACAACAAACAAGATTAAAGAAACTAAGCAATGCAATTATAATAAAGGCAACATGTATTAAATCCAGTTTTAAAAAAAATATGTAAATAGACATTCATAATGAATGTGAACCTTAAAGAATCTAAGAACACAATATTAACACATTTTAAGTCGATTTCGATGTCGGTTATTCTATTATGAATCTTGATCAAGAAGCTTATCTTTTTGTGAAGCTTAACCTCCTCAAACAACTTTTAAATTGCCAACCATTAATGAAGCCAAATAACTCTTAGAGATTTCCCACCATCACATTAGTTGGTATGACTTTTCCACAGTCCATGAAGTTAGAAAGTAAGCTTTTGGATTCAACTGTATATGTTTGCTTTCAACATTTTGGATCCCACTTAGTGATCCATCATCAAGAAGAGGAAGAGTGAGAAATATGAGCGCAAATCAACCTAATAAAAGGTGGGGGAGAGATGAGGTGAGAGAAAAAAAGAATATAAAAAATCAAGAAATAAATAAATTGACAACAACAAAAGACCAAAAAGAAAAATAATAATCATAAGAGAAAATACATGCAAGAAAGGAAAAATAATAATATATTAGTATGTAAATATAATATTATTTTAAAAGTATAAATAAAATACAAAGATATAAGATTAGTATACATAAATGTAGTTGCAAATGTATGAACATATTTAAATATTTCTATAAAACTATAGAATTGTTGTTATATATTATATATATGATCTGAAAAAAAAATGAAAAGAAAGACATAAGAAACGAGAGACGCAGTTGCATCAAGTTCCTACCAATTGTTAAATTGTGTATGGTTGTTGGAGAGAGGTAGTTAGCAAAAATAGAGACATATATAAGCATCTTCTTGATGGAATTATTCATAATTGGAATATTAATACACATGAAATAGAGAGAATTTTTATTTTTGAATTGTAAAGTAATGATTAATGTGATCATCTAAATATAGTAATAAATATTAGGAATGTCTAATATTCATAAAATATGAATCTATAAGTCTAATAAACTTTGGAATGAAATGTTGTCAAGCATGACATAATACAAATATTTAGTTGAATGAATGCACATGAAATATAGGTAAATTAATTTGAATGAAATATAAGTTAATGATTAATGTGAACATCATCCAGATATAGTAAGAAATAAGAAGAAACTGTAATATTCATAAAATATGAATCTATAGATTTAATGAAATTTGGAATTAAATGTTTTCAAACGTGACATAATAGAAATATTTAGTAGAATCCCATTAAGTAGGATGCATTGTGATTAGAAATAGAAATACATATTTATAGAGTTTGCATTTAGTGATAGGGATCATATAACTTGAAAGTTTCTACAAATAAGTGTCCTTGTAGCAAATGACATGTAATATCATAAATAAATATGCAAGGCTATTTTCTAGGTGGTGTGTAGATAGTAGAAGTCCAATAATCTCCCCTTTTGAAGCCCATTTGTTCCCTGCACAGTGTTTTTAGAAATTAGAAAACGGTTATTGTTTTATATAAGAATATTGAATGAATAGAAACATGCATATAGTTAAAGATTATAGGAAATTATTTTACTTAACTTTCATGATTTTTTTATTATTGTTGAAGATGCATGGCATTGATGATCATGTTGTTATGGTTTAACATGAAGTGCCCTTTTGCTGAGAAATATCGTAACATGAAGATGATGGCTGATTTATCTTCAATGTAGTCATTGTACATGGTGTTGTGCAAATCAGGTAGTAACATCTGGACAATGGATTTATTGGCAAAACAATGTATTGTTTGTTTGTTTTCAGGTAAAAGAATGGTTTTTAAATAAGGGGCAAATATATAGTTCACGTCATCATTACATCTTGCACAAAAGGCAACTTGGTCTTCTAGTGTTCCATCATTTTCAAACTTGTAGTTGCACTTGGCACAAAATGCATTCAAGGGATTGGACAAGGGGTTGGCCACTTTTAAAATTCCATGAATCTGAAACATATATGAAAATAGTATTGTTATGTAGGGGAGAAAATTTACTAAATATTTTTGGGAGGTAACAATGTTGAAATGATTACCTAAAATGTTGACTGCGGGAATCTTTGTATCCTTTCGTCTGTTCTTTTGTTGTTTAGTTTGCAAATATATGTAGATTTGACGGTTTTTAATGTGTTGGATGGCTCTTTCTACCTTACAATATTTTTGAATAACATTAGTGGAAACTCATTTTCTCGCACTTGATTTTCTAGTTCTAAGAACTGTTGTGTGAAACTCTCATGTAGTTGTGACTATTTGTTAATAGTGAGGAAATTAGATTTAGTAAATGGATTGTAATGATAGAAATAAGAAAGTAGTGGTTGTAAAATTGTTTAGGAGAAGGCTTAGAAAAAAATTCATACTTGTGCTTTGTCCATGTCTAAATCACCATCTTTGATGTCAAGCAAAAATTGTGATGTCGTTCTTTTTGTGGAGATAAAAATTGCAGCAATTGTTCCAATGGGATAGTTATTTGTAGTTGTAAGTAATTGTTCGATTGTCATTTCTGGTATGAACCTGTATTCTTGACATAGGTGAGGTATGACCTCAACTGTTCTTGTTTCTCGCAAAATAATAATGTAGTCGCAATCCCCACGATCATAATTTGTTCTATGTGCAATTTGGAAATTTGATACACATATTGTTGATCCTAGAATGATTTTATCTTCATGTTCTTGGACAAGATGGCTAGTAACATTTAAAGTAATAGTCATTTCAGCTTTAGCATATGTCAAATCTACATGGAGCACTTCATGTGTTTGGTTGGCTTTCTCGAGGTTGGATTTGTACACAACAATTATGTCACCTTCAAAAGTGTTTCCAGCTTTTCGGGCGTTCATATCCTCAATGGATATGGTATTGGGACTTGCAATTTTTGATCTATAGAGAATATAGTAGAAATTATTGAGTGTTGGAAAAATGAATTAGCATAGTGGAAATTGAATTTTTGTTTACTGAATACCTTTTGGGTGTTTCTGCCTGTTTTGTTGCTTCTTTTTTGCTTGTTCTCTTGTCGCTTTCCATTATTTTCTTGCAGTAAAATATTATCTTGTTGAATTTCATACAATGAAATTGTAGTAATTTTTGACATGATATCAGTTACTCAAATTTGTTAGAGCAATTGTAGAACTAAATTTTTTTGGCTAGAAATAAAATAATGTTATTTTTTTTTGTAGAAATGCATTAGTAGATTTGGTAAACATGTTGAAACAAGGATATGAGTATAGATGGGTAGCATTTTACAAATATTGATAGCAATGTAATGATGGTCTACAACATGACAAATATTTTATATGGTAAGTGAGATTTAGAACTCAACTAATTTTGTTGATTAAGATTGAAATTTATAAATTGCAAGGTGATTAGTCCAGTATGCTTTTAATTTGTAGGTGGAAGATGCACGTGTACTTGAATTACACCAGACATGGTCAATTAGTGGTTTGTTTATAGTGTTTGTTTGGTTTAATATGAACTGTATGTTTTTCTTTTGCATATGATTAGATAGTTTTTTTTTTTTCATTTGTATATTCATGTCAATATTGAAATCTCCTATAATATAAAAAAAATTATGTGTTTATATGTGTAAGTATTTTATCAATAGTTTTTAGAACTTCTAAAATTGGAGTCTTGGGTCTTGCATAGATGTTACACACAATCAACTCGATGTTAGTTTGAGTTATTGTTATTGTAAAGGCTTCAATGTTTGTTGTTGTATGTTGTGTTGTTCTAGATATAATTATTATTTTTTAGTTAAAATTAGTATGTCGGGTATGTTGTATAGACCAAAGGAATTGAAATCTTGAAATATAGCCTTAGTTTCAGATGGATTCATGTGTGTTTCTTGCAAACATAAGATATCAAATGCCATTATGTCATGGTCATTAAGAATTTAATTTATATGTGCACGTAAGCTACGAGTGTTCAATGTGCACATACAAATTCATGGGATTTTATTAGGAAGTTTGATTTCATTTTTAAATCTCCATTGTGCATTTGATTGAAGACGTTACATTTTGAGGACTATTTTTTTCTTCACTTTGAAATGTTTTACATTTACAGGTTTGAGCAAGAACAATGATTGAATCGATTTTATTTGTGAAAGTGCCATGTAGGTTATTCCATGTCTAATCCAAGATGGATCAAATGCTACAACATCCATTGTAAGTCCTTCGGATCAATGTACAGTTCTTGCACATGCTAATTGTATTGGAATTTTTTTTCTAATTGTAATTATTTTTTTGGCGAGTGTTGTGTGGATGGGCCTTGAAATGCGAAGTATAGGTAGTCATTCTTTACTAATATTTTCAGAAAAATAGTGTGCTAGTTTTTTAATTTGTTGTGAGCCTATTTTTGAATCGTTAAATTTGATCCAAACTATATCTAAATCATTGTGCTTGGTATATGCTTTGAATATTCCATCTGATCCATTCACTAGACCATCTTGTATGTTGTAGTTTCTAGCATATATTTCTACAAGTATATTTGGTTTCACACATATTTGATTTGGCAGAGTAGTTGTGTGAGTGAATGATCTTATTCCATTGTAGTTATCGTCATCTTCATCATTTGCATCTAATACAATGATATCTCCAAGAATAGTTGATAGCATTTTGTTATTGTATTCATCAACATCCTTTCTTCTGTAGAAGAGAAAACGGAATGATGGCTCCATTGGTGGTAGACATAAGCAATGGTGGTTAAGATAATATAAATCGTCAATGGTATGTGAACCGACATGAATTCTATTGAGAATTGCAATGAATGTCTCATCCCTTTGTCGCATTGTAGAGATCAAAGAATAACACTTTATATGGTCATTCCAAAAATTGTAAGGCATTAGTTCAGATAATGTTGGTTTATTTTCAAATACAATAGAGTCAAGTACAGGTTGCGCTTGGTAAATATCTCCACAAAAAATTGTATCAAGATTTGCAAAGTATGCAGTTGGGATTTGCATTATATCTCATAATCGCTTGTCAATATAATATATAAATGTTGAACCTACTAATGAAATTTCATCAATGAGGAGGACACGTAGTTGTTGATAGTGCTTTGACATTGTATCCAATGTTTCAGTATTCAATGGAATAAAATCTGATTTGTTGAAAGGTATGTGGAACGCTGAGTGTAGTGTTACTCCACCTATGTTGTATGCTTCTTTTCCTATATAAGAAGTTATTAGTCCCTTAGGCTTATTTGGATCATTTTCAATATAGTTGTTGTAGATGCGGAGAAGGGCTTGGTATACGGATTTTGTAGTGAAAGTCTTGCATGTTCCAGCTCCACCTGCCAAGAATAAGTGCAGTGGAGTTTTATTATCTTTCATTTTTTTAATACATTGTCCTTTGGAATTGCTTGTTTCTCTTTGTTTAACAGTTTTCGTAATTTGTAGTACTCATTGTTTTCCATAATTTGTGGATGTTGAATAATTTCAATTTTATTGAAATTTATACTATTTAAGTTGATGCGGTTTATAGTTTGAAAATCTCCTTGTATGTCATATTGTTCTTGATCTTCTTCTTTTTTTGTGACGAAAGTCTCATTGGCATTTCTTTCATCTTTAACATTTAGCTCATGTATAGCTTTGTTGATGTCACCCCATCCAGAGTGAAAATTGTAATTGAAATTTGCATGGTCGCTGAATTGTTTTTTCATGATGTATGTAAGCATTTTCCCATGAATTGAAATTATGTTTCAATGTATTTTCATGTATTGTAAAGGGGACATAGAGTAGTAATTACTCTCTACAATAATTGTCTAGGTCAACATGTTTATTGAAATTGATAAATCGTATAACATTTGGTTTTCTCTTTGGTTTGATTCTATTTCCATTCTTGTTGTATTGTGCAAAAAATTCTGCAAGGCATATGTGAAAAATATTTGGAGGGTGTTTTACATAGTATTCTATTAAAGATTTAAAAATTACATTTTCTGATTCATCTGGTTCATTGACTATATGTTTTACTGGTTTCAAAACAAAAGTGTGATCATTATTAGGCCTTGTATCAATGAATACACATTTCCTTGAGCTATAATTGAGTGGAAGGGAGAAGGCAATATGAGCGACTTGTTGTGAAGACATTTGTTGTAAATTAAGTAAAGCATTTCTGAGTTTGGTTATCATCTTTATGGCATCAATATTGTTATGTTGGTGGTCTTTACGTATCCTTTTAAATGCATGTGTCATTGATTTTTCAACCTTTGTCATGTAAGAGCTACAATACATTGTTGTTGCATATGCATTAAGGACAAATTGTGCATCTGTATTTGCTTTCCATAGTTGTGGAATTTTCTTTGCAAAACTATTGTTCCATATTTGTGATGGTTTTCTTTGTAATAATAGTGTAGGCCTATGGAGTTTTGGTCTTATAGCTATGATATACTTATCCTCATTGATATCCATTTGATATAGGAACATTTGAAAAGAGAAGGATGTTTCATATGTTCCTTTTCCAAGTTTGAAAAGATATTGTTTGCAATTGAAATTATATCTTCATTCTTGTCTACTAGTGGTTCGAGTATTATAGTTTTTTCCACTGGTGGCAATGGGAAATTGTATTTGCATGCAACTTTTATTTTTTCCTACATTGCTTTGTATGATGATGCTTGTGTAATATAGCTAAATGAGGTTGTAGATGCTTTGTGCTACATGTTATGTACTTGTCTACAAAGTCTATAATATTTGCATTGCTATTTTTGCCATAGATAGGTGCATTTTTTATCCATAAAATAAAGTGTTCATGTCCATTTCCACGATTTTAGAATTCAAATACAGAGAAATAGTCTAAGACATTTCTAAAGAAAGAATCATTTGTAAATATTAATCTTTTGATTGCATTTATTCTATGTCTATAGTAACATGCACAAGTAACTGGATCTTTTTTTATGAGATTGAATTTATGATTTTGATTTTGGCTATGAGTTTCTTGTTGTTCTGATCTTGATTGATGTGAACTATGTAATTGTTCAAGTGTATTAGATAGAGGATCCCAATTTTGTTCGACACTAGAAAATATAACAAAAAAAGTAGGTGGTCCTAGTTGTCGTATCATTGCAAATACATTCTTTTTAAGTTGTTGTAAATAATCAAGAGATGTTATTATCCTTTTGAAATCAATATAGCCAATATATGATTTAAGTATCCTCTCTAGGTTGGGTTTGTCTTTCACATCTTTAGCCAGAAGCTTTCTTCCTTTTAGTTGACCTTTACGAATTATTATCCACATTGTAGACATAACTAGTTGTATGAGTATTTTAATGGTCTTGGAGAATAAGTTTGTTATGTGGTAGGCAAATTGTCTATTTGAATGTAGCAGCTCCCATTGCATAATTTTTTGGTCAGTGAATCCATGGATTAAAGAATCAAAGGGATATTGACGTTTCCTTTCACTTTTTGATTCACTTTTTGTTGTACTTTGTTCATTGCTATTTTTATTTTGATTATTGATTCGAAATGCTTCTTCCCAATCTTTTTTTATTTCAACTTTTTCCATTTTTTAAAGCATTGTTTTGCTTAATTGGGTGAAGGCATGCATGATAGTAGTTGGTCGTAACATTCCTTTTTGGAATGCATTTTTATATTCCAATCGTCTCTTAAGAGAAACAACAATTGTTGATGTTTCATCAATAGATTGTGGTAGTACTTTATGTATAATTTTCATGTTAACTGGAACATTGATAATGGAGCCAATTAATCCTGTTTGAGATCTTTTGTATCCTGGTTCCCAAATTTGAGAAAATGCAATTCTTAGCGAGACAAGTCATTCTTCTAGTTGCGATAGAGTCTGTACATATTTCAACGGTTTGCTTATTTGAATATTATGTGGTGTTGTATATTTAGGAAGTATGGATTGTTTCAATGATGTAAGGCATTTTCGACAAATAGAATTTTCCAATATTTGATCATTAGATTATGTTAATTTGTAGTAGTTTTGTTTGTCTTTGTCTTTGAAAATCCTAATGTCTTTGTTGAAATACAACATTTGACAAGCTGCACATGCATTTTTTGGTGTATCTTGGAATGTTTTTTCAAATATTGCTATTGGTGAGAGTGAATTATTTTCTTTTGATGTTCTAGATATCAATAACTGGTTGTTGCGAATTTGCTTCTTGATTTTGCAGAGTGAAGTATTGTTGAAGTTTTCTTTCTTTTTCATTTTCGTAGGTTTTAATATTTGATTTTCATTATTATTTGTAATTTTTTTTTAAAAATTTTGGAATGTTGTTGGTGCTTTTTAGTTTAGATTGTGTGTTTGGTATGCTAGAAGTGGCTCAAATGTCCACTACAAGGAGCTGTGTCATGGAAAAGAATGGAGTATGAGTCAACATTCATTGATTCATTGAAGTGCAAGTACTTTTTACCTGTTGTCATTGACCAAATACATATTTGTATCTTTAGCCATTTGGATAGCCAAAGAATACAAAATATATCTCCCCATAGTCCAATTTGTTTGTCAATTGTAGTTGGTTTTGTTGATAATCGCATTCTACGTAGATATGTTTCAGGATCATATACATTCTGTAAATCATGTAGAGCTTGAGGATTCAAGTCACGGTGGTATGATATAATTGCCTCTTTGTCACCTTTTTTAAGGTAGGTTAATAAGTAATCAATGGTTCCATTTCGTATTTGGATTGATGTGTACTGAAAGTTGAGTAAGAGTTCTAAAGAGTCAAACAAGCAATCTCCAACATTGTACTTAAAATTGTTCATTCTAAATAGGCCTTCATTTTTAAGTGTAATATCAATGTTGGAAACTTGAGTTTGGCCTTTGAATTGATAATTATCTACATCTATCATTTGTATTTTTTCCATGTTTGATAGTTGTTTTGATCTTTTTTTGTGTTTAACATGTTTGGTATTTTGATTGTCATTATTATTTCTAGTCTATTGTTTGAGTTGATGAAATTTTGTTGATGGTTGGTAGTTTAGAGATTGCATTTGATTACTTAGAAGTGGCTCAAAGTGTCCATTGCAATCATTTTCATCATGGAAGAGAATGGAGTACAACTCTCCAAGGGTTGATTCGTTGAACTGCAAATACTTTTTCCTTGTTGTCATTAACTAAAGACATATTTGTATATCTAGCCATTTTGATAGCCATTGAATACAAAATGCATCTCCCTATAGTCCAATTTCCTTGTTAGTTGAACTTGGTTTTGCAAATAATCGCATTCTACGAAAATATGTTGTATGATCATGTACTCCATGCAATTGGGCTAGATTGTGTGGATCCAATTCATAGTTGTATGACTTTGTTTCTTCTTTTTCATCTTCTGCATGATAACTCAGGAAATAATCAATAGTCCCATTTCATAGTTGGATTTATGTGTAACGATAGTTGAGTAGTAGTTCTAGTGATTCAAATAAACAATCTCCCACATTGTACTTAAATTTCTTCACTCTATATAGTCCTTCACCTTTTAATGCAATATAAATATTGGAAGGTTGAGTTTGACTTTTGAAATGGTAATTGTCTACATCTATAACTTGTTGTTTTTCCATGTCTAGTAATACCTTTTATCTTTTTACTTATTTCACTTTCTATGGTTTTATATGTTGTTTTGTTAGTTATTTAGCTCTTCGCCTTCTACAACAGATAATTCCCAAGCATCATTACAGTATATTTAAATTTATAGTTATTGTAAATTACTATTCTTATATTGTTAATTTCTAATAGTGTCAAAATGTATAGATACTTGTAGTACTTAATACTATTTGCATAAATGTAAGTTGGAAAAGAGTTAAACATAAGTGCATAAATTTCAGTAAAAAGTATCAAGAAAATCGACTTTTTATAAGGGTATAAAATATTGACTGAAATGGTCTATGATTTTTAATTTTTACGAAGGAAAACATTGCATTTGAAAACTTGAAAATGAGCAACAAAATTTTCCATTGATTTGCAAGCTTAATATTTGTAGACATGCATATACAAGCAACTTTAAAAATAAGAAAATAGAGAATTTCAAAGATCAAATTAAAAAACTATTTGTAGAAAATCATTTTGTTAAACTGAATTTTTGTTTTTGAATTCTAATTTGAAATAGAAAGTGGTCACATGGGAATTATACATATCTCCAAAGTTTTCAAAATTATATGAATTTTTGCATGTCTCTACAGATTGAAACTCTAAAAAAAGGAGAGCATCGTTGAAAATTTATGCATACTTCTGGCATCAATTTCCATCAATAGATTTATGCTTTCCTCCATACGTTGCAATCTACTCTATATTTTTTGCACTTCCATTACAGTTTGTGAACAAATCTCATAGTGGCTCAATTGTTCTATGGTAATGGAATTAACAGGTTCCTTGGTAACACAATAGTAGCCATTATGAATGTTCTTTTTCATGTTCTTAGTATCCATGCAGGGATGTTGAAGGACATGGTCAATGCTTGATTTGAATTCAGCTTTGTTCATCTGGTTTGAACTCTAGCAAATTCAAACAATAGTGGAGATTGCTTGACAAAACTATCAACAGTTTTTGCATCATCTACAAAAATTGTAACAAAAGAATTTAATTAGTAAGAATTAATTTCAATAACAATAGCTAATAATCTCAATATCCAATGACATAATCTATTATTTAATACTATTATTCTATAACATTGCTATGAATAGGGATATGATATCAAAACATGGTGTTAAGAATTATACCCTTCATATGGTTCATGTAAAGACACTCATAATTTGTGTCTATCAAGTTGTCAATTTTTGCAATAGGCACTTGAGATGTACCACCATTCTCTTGATTGTCATCAATAGCACTAGCGCAATGTGGATATGGAAAGTATTTACATATTACTTCATCCAATAAGCCTATATTTGCATAAAAATCATCTATTGCTACTTCTTTGGCTTTAATTTTTTTTATCATATGTGTTGAATTACTACACATATAATCTGATGGTGGATGCTACATTAATCTAGGACATTGAACAAAAAGTTGTTTTTCTTTGCTTGTAGAGTCCACTTTGTAAGATGACAACAAAGCACCTTCAGAGAAATTCCATGGTTTTGAAATTCTATAGCTAGAATTTGTAGTTGCCTTAGTTCCATCCATGCACTTAGTAGTTGTTTTATAGGCATTTGTAGCCTCTTCAATCGTATCAAATGTTCCAATCCATTGACGTTTCTTAGATCCAGGCTCTCTAATTTCAGCAGTAAAATGACCCCATGGGCATCTCCTCACACATTTATATTTGTTTTTCTTTCTACGATACTTGAATCCCTTTTGATTCACTATTACTTGTTCCGTTACTTGAATTGCTTTTGCAGATTCTTCAAAACTTGATTGCCTTGCCATTGTGTCCATTTCTTCTTTGCATTATCTACTTCTATTCAAGAATCTCATCAGGACATATTAAGCTTTACTTTGTTGTGTCTCCAGTTTCTTGAGTTTAGAATTGGATGCTAACTAGTTATATTCTAGATGGAAAGGATTTGGGAATAATCTATGCAAAGAAGTAGAAGAAGACTACTACATTGCATAGTAGCAGTATAAGAAATGGAGGGGTATCTTTGACTAGGATGAGCAAAAATATCAATAGGCACATTTGGAAAAATACGACAATATATGGGAATAGATACAATATAGGAGAAGCCATTGCTTGCTAAGGTAGACTAGTATGCTATGTATAAAAGTTTTGGTATGGAGAAACCATCTATAAATAGTTTGTATTTGGTACACGTGATCCACAATCAGTGGAACTATGACTTTGATCTCTTTTAGAAGATATATTGTACCATATTAAGTAATTTACTATTTGAATAGAAAATATTCAATTTAGTATAAATAATAACTGTCGGGATTATTTTGGTAGAAGATAAATCCTACTTAGTTATTAACAAATTAAAAAAATCATTTACTGAATGGACTATGAATGTTAGAGAAGAGACATATAGGTTCAGGAAAAAGAGAGAAGCCTCTTTTTTACAAGGATGCTTGAGTTGCTAAGTTTAGGAACAAATCATGTATTGAAAGCTTGTACAAGTATAATATCTCAACTTTTGAACAATGGAAAACCAAGTCTTGAAAATGGCAACTCATTGAGGAAAATAAAATTATTTGCATATAAGGTCCATCTTGCTTAGTTAGCGACATATTGGTCTAATAATAATTAGATTGTATATGTTATTTATTTCAAGCAACTTGAATATTATCATCAAGATGGGTGAATATATGTTTTCTGTCAAAGTGCTATAAATATCCTTATTTCTTACTTGGGTAAAATTCAACACAAATGCACTCCCAACAGTGATCGATTACTTTCTATAGATGACCAATAGAGTCTTCAGGCAACCTGAATTATCATCAAGATAATTAAGTTGCTACATAATTTTCTTTTCTCATATTGAAGTTCTACTAGAGTTTGACCAATACACTATTAGTGATTAATTGTCAAAGGGTAGTCATATGCTTTAAAAAGTTGATACTTATTATGTATATTTATATTTTTTATTTGATTTTTTGACAAACAAAAAATGACTTGAGCCATTTTTTTCTAATTCCTATAAAGCCGCATGTGGTAGGAATCTAGGGTTTTTGTTGCTAGCATCATAGAGATTTGTTCTCTTGACATGAAATCAACGGTTCAATGGTTTGGTTTCTATAGGGAACATACAACAGATGGAAAACCAATGGATTTGAACCCAACTCTTCTCAAATTAATTACCCTCATTTACCACTCCACCAAACCCCAATAGATGTTTTTCAGAGATTTGGGTGCAAGATTGAATTTCAATCTATTGTGACTTATATAGGCCTAAACATAGGTTTCTAGAACCTGGTTCTCACCTGGTTTGAGTGTTGGATATGGATATGGGTTAATGAATGCACCAATGCAATTGCATTGGCGAGACTTGTTTGTGCAAAAGAATTTATAATGTCAAATTATGTTGCAGAGATGAACATGTCAATATGAAATGTAGGCAACAACATAGCTTAACTCAAAATTCATTTGGAAAACCAAGTCATCAAAATGGTATCTCATCATAATAACAAAGTGCCAGTTAAATTTTACAAAATAAAATAAACTAAATTATATATAATACAATAGATAAAAGCTTTTATGAAATATTTTACTTTAATACAATTATAGAAAAGTGACAAGTTTTATAATTTGCAATAGAATTCAAATATTTTATAACTATCAATTGTTAATTTATAACTAAAAATTATTGACACATTAATTCATAACCCTAATGCATAAGCATTTAGAGGTTTCTATAACCTAATTTGCTAGCTACCATAGAAGCCATTCCCTAGCTTGCAGCCACCATGTTGCTTAGAAGTCCTGGTGTCTATTGGCAGGTGAGACAATAAATCTTTAGCAATCATGTCAAGGATCCTTCAATAAGTACATAAGGTTTTTGAAATTAGTTTTTTGTTCCTATTATTTATGTTCTATTCTCTAAGATTTTGTTGGGAATTGTAGGTAGCTAAATCTTTGAGGGCTCATTATTGTTTTGTGTTCTCTATATTGTGAAAAGTGGCGTTGGGATAGTGAAGGAGAGCTTGTAAAACCTTAACTCTGCCTATTTTCATATTGCTTTAAGAGCGGACAACATTTTTAACATCTTTTGTTCATTTTAGATAGGTTCTTTTAACTTTTATTTTGTTATTTTCTTTATGTGCATTTTGGATCGAAACCCTCATGTTCTTTATTTTGTGGGCTTTTAGGTTATTTATTTTCAAGGCCCCGAACCCTACAATTTCGGTAGTAATGGAGGAAAAGACAGTGTTATTAAATTTTTCCAAGCGTTGATTTTATCAGATAACTCAAACCCTCTTCTAGAAAGCAAAGATGAAAGTGGGTATTCAAGCATTGTTGATTCCTTATTATAATGGATAAAATTCATTCAAAGAGTATTTGATGAAAATTATTTGTTTTTACAAAAACCTATGTTGATGACTGTAGACACCTAAATTTGACCACTCCCATATGGTCAAAGTCCTATCATTTACTTGTCTAATTCGTCTATATTAAATAAAGGACATATTTAATTAATATTGTCCTATTTTCTAAGGTTCCTACAAGTATTTAATTAAATACTTTATCCTTTAATGTTTCCTCTCTAAATTAAAAAAATCAATCAATTTGTTTAATTTAGTCAATTATCCTCTTTAATTTTAAATTCATTCTTTCTCTCTTCTTGTCCCATCCTCCATAACCTTTTCATTAATCTGAGTTAATCTAATTAATCCTTCATTAGGATGTGCATATCCTTAATCAAGATTAATGTCACATCCTCCATATTTAGCCACCCTCTAATCCTCATTAATTTACCTAATCACTTGTTTGCACAATCTTAATCCTAATCACTTGCCTTTTTTGACATGTCCTTAAGTCAACCTTTCATGGTACTTACCTTATTTGGTTTGACCTCTTTCCCATGTGAATTAAAAATTCACACTTATTATCCCCATATATTTGTCTTTCCCATGACCTCTTAAAGGTCACATCAAGTACATGGGACAAGGAACTCATTTTGGAGGACCTTGTCTTATCCATGGGTTTATTTCAAGTTTGTGAATTTTAAATTCATTTTTATTCCTCCACTGCCTTCTCCAATCCCCATGGTGACAAGAATGGACTTTCTAAAATTCCTCACTTGACACTTTTAGCCCCACTTGGGGACAAGGAATCCCTTTTTTAAGGAAATCCTCTTCAATCCCAAGGCACTTGCAAGTACCTTGGGACCACATGGCCTTTTCCATGTCACCTTGTACTTCTTCCATCTCACCCTCCACATGGCAAGATGTGAGGGCTTGTGAGTCCTCAATTCACCACAACCCTTCATCTTGTCCATGGTGGATCAATTTTAGTCATCCATTTTTCCTTTAAATGAAGGGTCTTGGCCTCAAAATAAAGGTTAAGACTTTTGAATATTATTAAGAATTCTAGCCATTATTACAACACTCTTACATTCAAGGCCATTTTTACTCCCACCTACCATCTTCCATCATTCAACCACCATCATTATTGCAAGCTTTCCATCAAAGAGCACACATTAAGAGCATCATCAAAGACCAACCACTCCACCAACCTAGACAAGCTAAGGTATAATCATTCTTATTTTTGTATTGTTGTTTTGTTTATTTTCAAATAGGCCTAATATGAGGTGTTGTTGTGTTCCTTTTTCATTGCATTCATTTTTTTTTTTCATTTTTAGATTAAGGATTTTCATTGCACACATTTCTGGCACGCTCGGTGGGACTCACTTCACGGGTCTATTACTTTTATATTTTTTGTTTTTTGAAATCTTGTAGATTTAGGAACAAAAGGGTGACTTCACCCACAAAGGGGTGACCTCACCCACGAATAGGCGACCCCACCCAAAACCCTGATTTCTACATTTTTATTTTTCTTTGTTTTTCTAACTTTTTGCAGGTTCGGGACAAACAGGTGACCCTGCCAATGAACAGGTGACCCCACCCACAAAGAGCTGACACCTCCCACAAACAAGCAACCCCACCCACAAAGGGGCGACCCTGCCCAAAACCCTGATTTCTACATTTTTGTTTTTCTCTGTTTTTCTAACGTTTTGTAGGTTCGGGACAAACAGGCTACCCTGCCTAAAACCCTGATTTTTTTGTTTTTTGTTTTTCTAGTTTTTTGACTTTTCTATAGGTTTTGGACAAACAGACGGCCCTACAGAAAACACAGAGGCGGCCACGCCCGAAACAGAGGTAAAATAGGTAAACAACTAATTAGTTTTTCATTCCAAAATTCAATTTATGACTGTTTTTCACTATTTCTAACCTACTAACATTTGTTTGTTGGTGATTGTGTTTCATTACTAACATTTGTGCAACTCTATTGTCAAAGACATAATAAATGAAACTACTAACGGATTTGTTGCAGGTGGAGAAAATCTTTTTTTTCTTCTTGTTTTCATTTCTAAACTAAGAACATAGACTTAAGTAGGAAGGGTCAATAAACTTGTTTGTTGTGTTTACGCAAGTGGACTATTGATGTATCCAATCCCCTTACACCATTTGGTGATTCTAGGTGAAGAGAAATCATAGTCCACTTAAGTCATTTTTTACCCATTTTTTTATTTTATTTGCGGGACCTGCTTGGGGATTTCATCACCCCAAGGGACGATCCCAACCACATGTTACCGTTAGGGTGTATAAATGAGGGAGGAAAAATCTATAGTTCAATCCAATCACGTCGTGTTTGATGGAGTGTCAAAGCTAGGGTGATAGCTAGACAAGATGTGAAGAATTGGCCTGAGCTCCTAGTCTCTTGTTGTAAGTTCCAGACTCAAGCTTGTGACGGGTTGGTGTTCATGATTGTGCCCCACGTATCGTGCATATATCGTGGATTCCCTTAGTTTCCTTGTTCAGCCTAGATAGAGGACCGTGTTGGCCATACCCTTAACACTAAATCTTAGGATTGTGTTGTTTGAACTGTCTTCCTGTGAAAAACCAATTATTGTCAATCAATTTTGGCCTTTTACTTGTCATTTTTTGTCCTTTTCCATAAATATTTTTTACTAAGTTAGGTTTAGACCAACACACACAGGTGACCCTGCCTTGAAACAGGAAACCTTGCCCTCAAGGGGGCGACCCTGCCCTCAGAGGGACAACCCTGCCCTTTCTCTTTCAACCATTTTTCACCTGGACCAAGTCAAAATTCACCATTTTTCCTAAAACAAGTAGCCTTGCTCTCAAAGGGGTGACCCCGCCCTCAAACAGGTGACCTTTCCCTCAAAGGGGTGGCCCTGCCCCCTGTATCAACTACTCTTTATCCAGTCCAAGTCAAAAATTTAGTAGTTTTTCTTGTTTGGGTGACCCTGCCCCCTGTTTGGGCGACCCCACCCACTGTTTGGGTGACCTTGCCCTCAAAGGGGTGACCCTTCCCTCTGAATAGTCATTTAAGCATTCGTTTGCTAACTATTACCCCATTTTGGATGCTCATTTTCTATTTTCAAGTGTCGTTCCATCATTATGGGCAGTCATTTAACCATTTCGACCATCTATCTGTCCATTTCAGATATCCATTTTCCCATTTTGAACATCGTTCTTTCATTTCTTCAACCCATTCACCCATTCCAGGAAGTCGTTCACCCATTCTGAGAACTCATTTTCTCATTTAGAGTGTCATTCACCCGTCCCAAGTGATCGTTCATCTATTCCGTGAACCCGTTTGCCTGTTTTGGAAGTTTGTTTATTGATCACTTAACCATTTTTCAAACTAAGTCAAAACCAGGATCTGTTTGGGTGACCCTTCCCCTATTTGGTTGGCCCTACCATAAGACTACATTTGTTCACGAATCTGATCTGAAAAGATAGTTTGTTGGGATTCAGAAAATTTTTTTGTCTACCCATTTGTTTGTACACCTCGTTCATGCATAATCCTCGCATCATTCCATCTACATCATGATCCATTTGCATCCAAATCAAATAGGTGCATCCATAATCATCTTTAGGTTCAACATCCACTATCGTTTTATGGATCCAAACCCTCTAAACTATGTTTGAAGTTGCTATCTGAATTGACATAGGTGCCTGAACCTGATCATCATCCTTTAACATCTTCTTAAGATTGCCATCCATCCTAGGTTGATCATCATCCTTGGCCCTATCAATCCCCTTCCATCTCAAGGATGATTCGATGTCGTGATCATTAGTTCATCCTCTAATCCGATCAATCAACACCTTAATTCACCTAGGGTGATCTTTCAACCCAATTTAGAAACCCTTCCAATCATCCAATCAATCGATCTTTAATCTGATTTCATCCAATCCTATCAATCATTTTATCGATCAATCCTATCCAATCCAATCTAATCACATCTTTATCCAATTATCCAGTTAATTGATCCATCATTTATCCAATCAATTGAACCTTTCATCCAATATAATCAATCAATCCAATCGTCATTTAGATCATCATTTAGGTTGCATCTTAGAAGCTTAGTTACATTTTAGACCACCTAGTTATTTTGCACATTCATGCCCATTCAAACCGTTCACAAGAAAAAAAACAAATGGCAGACCATCAAACCCAAGGTTCCTAACTGAACATCCCACAAGATCCTAATAATGTTCCAAATATCCCACAAGATCCCCATAACGGTGCCTCATCATAATCCAACACTGACATCCAGAACACCACACCACCTGGTGATGAAAACATGGTTACCCAACTTGAAGTCACTGTTGATGAATACCTTAATGATGTTGTTAATGTTTAGATGACAGATCATCTCCTCAATGAACGTGGGGATAATATTTTTTCCACTCTGCTCATGAGAGGAGTCAAACCACCATTCGATTTTGATGTGTCACAATATGTCAATATCCACACTCTTCTCACACCTGTCGATCCACAAACTTCACCAAACATCCCAGGGAATCCATATGTCCCTGAAGGTGCACCCACGAGGAATTGGTATCATCCTAAGTTTGGAAACATTGTGATACAGCAAGTTGCTAGTTATCCCCGCCTCCCAACTCCAACCTCTACAACACAACCTGAGTATCACAACCCCTACACCTACGACATGCCTTTGTACATCCCATCCACTCCACCACTTCCAGCTCAACATCCTAGTCAACCACCTATCAATACTAGGGGCATACCTACCCTTGCATTAATGCCACCTCCAGGCTATGCCTCCACTAACAACTTGCCACCACCTGCATTCCAGCAGCCTCCTACTAATCCTCACCAATCCACTTCATTGCAAACACCACCACAACACACTACTACTATTGTTGCTTCATCCCTACCACCTCATCAACACCCTTCGTGGCACAACATCTCCATTCCACAACAAAATGCTTCAATTATTATGCAGCCACCACACCAGGTGATACAAACTACATCTCAACTACCGCATGGAAATTCTAAAACATTCCCACAACAACAACATATTCCATCTCGCCCATCTTACCAACACCACAATAGCAACAACCTCCACCATAACATATATATATTCCTATGTAAACACAAAATAATCCTCTTACAAAATATCTTTATCATCCATCTAGCACATACATTTCTCCATCCCATCTCAATTGAAATCCTCATTAGGTTGTTCAGAACCAAACATGGACCCAACCACCACTTTACACCAATCCTCCATAGTCACATACCAATCCCTACCAACAACCATCAAATCCACCCCCATATGTCACACAACAGCCCACCATTGCACATTAATACCAATCTTATCCACCCTATATCTAGGAAAAACAATCCTAGTAGCAAGGTGCACCTTCCATCTCTTACTACCAACAACCATCGTCATATCAACAAGGGGGTTCTACCTCTTTGTATTATCAAAATCCCACACAAAAATAGGGCACTTCATCTACTTCTTATTACCAACAACATCTGCCCTACCAACAAACAACTTTCACTTCTCATCATTACAATCCATCATCTTCATATTCATCGTACATCAATCCACAATTCGCTTATACTAATCAGAACAAGCAAACACCCTATTATGCATATCAACCCATCTATGATCCAATCATTGTAGTACCATCCTCATCATACCAACAATACTACCTGTACAATCAGCCTAGTCTGACTCCTAGAACACCCATCAACAAAGACTTGGAAGAAGTCAAGGCTGCATTGAAGGACTTTCAAGCTAGGACGGGCAAACAATCATTCAAGTTTGAGGACATTTGTCCCTATCCATTTGATCCCTCCATTTCTTTAGTTCCCTTCCCTAAACACTTTGAAATACCAAAATTCGATAAATACAAGGGAACCAAAGATCCCAAAGCTCATCTGCAAGAGTTTTATGCCCACTGCCAAGAATTCAAACACGATGACAACTACCTCATACGACTATTCCCTAAAAGCCTACAATGGGTCACTCTTAATTGGTTCATGGGTCTTAAAAAGGGATCCATCAAATCCTTTGTGCAGCTATCAAAACAATTCGTCTCCCACTTCTCCTTCAATCTAGAGAAGGATATTGACACGCTTGATCTCTTGAAAGAAAAATAGCGTGATGGAGATGATAGTTTTATGATCAGATATAGTGCATAGAAAATTAATTAAAATTTGATACAATAACACAGTAAATACCCTGGGAAAACCCTCCAACCTGAGGGAGAAAAATCCAGCCAATATATCTCTTATATATTGATCATAATGAGAGCATAAATCTGCTTATAACTTAGGCATAAAAATAATGCCTTATAGATACAATGAACAACACGTCTCCTAGATGCAAGTTTACAAATAATATGCTTTTCCTTGAAATCGGTTTGCTGCTACAACATATGATATGTTGCTTAGATTGCTCTTCTTCTCCTCCTACGAACTTGCTTGATTTGATGATGAAACATAAATGAAAGGCATTCTATATATAGACAACCAAATGAATTCACACCTCTTCACCAAGAAATTTCTACCTCTAGAAAAGATGTATTTGTGGAGAGGCACGATTTTCTAGAAGAAGACAGCCTTTATTAAATGTAATATTATTTATTAAATAAAATCATTACAAATGGATGAAGCGCCTCTTTATATCTTATATTGAATAAATTAAATAGCCCATGGATATATTTAATTTATCTCTCATCATGTGAAATTACACCTGGACGTCGATTCTCGTGGGTGCATATCATCAACACTCCCTCTCAGCTAGGGATGAATACTTCCAGCTGTACAATAAATATCACCCCATCATGATGTCGATCATCATGGATACACCCATGAAAAGATCTTATCACCTCATCATGATATCAAATATCACCTCATCATGATATCAACCATCATGGCTACCTCCATAGATGGTATGTACAAGTTCTCATCACTCAATGTGATGTTGTCACCTCACCGTGACATTCACCATGGCTCTCCCAGAGGGTGAAACACAAGTACAATTGAACCATCACAGACTCCCTTGCATGATTTTGTCATGGATTCACACACATGACATCCACCATGGCTCTCCTAAAGGGTGGAAACAAGGGCTTTCACCTCAAATCTCGAAGATAAATGCATTAGCAAGGGCTTGCACCTCAAATCTCTCAATAGAGAAATGCATTAATAGAGGAACACTTATATTGAGACTCCTTCTTAGCTAGGGCTTGATTCTCCACCATACCAAGCTTATCTCAAAAGTACACAAAATTTATCCTAGAGAGAGGCTTGGTGATAATGTCTAGCATCTGTTCATTAGTCCTGATATACCTCGACTAAATTGCTTTCCTCAATACCATATCTCTAATATAATTTTATTTGATCTCAATATGATTAGTTCTGTCATGAAACATATGATTGACAGAAAGCCTCACATAGCTCTGGTTATCACAATGAATGATAGTAGGCTCCATTCATTGCCCAAACAATCCTACAAGGAGCTTATGAAGCCACACTGCTTCACGAGTTGCCACATAAGCTGCAATATAATCTAATTCTATTGTACTCAATGCTATAAAAGATTGCTTCCTGCTACACCAGAATATCATCGCAGGCCCCAAACTGAAGTAACATCCAGAGGTGCTCTTCTGATTAGTGACACTCCCTGCCCAATCAAAATCAGTAAAACCATGTAGCTTCAAATCCAAACCTGAGGAATATATCAACCCATAACCAACTGTGCCACACAAGTATCTCAAGATATGTTTAGCTGCAATAAGATGTATCTGTCTTGGTTCACAAATGAACTAACTAAGTGCACTCACTGCATAGCAGACATCAGGTCTACTATTAACTAGATACATCAATGAACCAATCAACTACCTGTACATCGTGGGATCCACTAGATCTGAGATAGCTACAGCCTCTTTCAACTTATGTAAGTTGGTCTCCATAGGTGTAGACATAGGTTTGCAATCAATCATACCAAACCTCTTTAGAATGCCAATGGTATACTTCCCTTGACTTAGAATCATCTCATCTAGCTTTTCCAAACTTCTAAGCCAAGAAATTAATGTATGAGACTAGGAGTCTTCATTTCAAACTCAAAAGCTAGCTCCTTCTTACATTTAAGAATTAGGTGTTCTTCTCCAGTGATAATCAGATCATCAACATGCAAAACCAAAATCAATGCTTCACCATTAGTTACCTTGAAGTAGAGGTTTTAATATACATCATTCTTTGAGAAACTCAAGCTTAATAGGTAATGATCAATCCTTTCGTACCAAGCATGAGGAGCTTTCTTAAGACCATACAAGGCCTTCTTCAACCTGGAAACATGAGACTCCTTCCCATGTGCCTCAAATCCATCAGGTTGCTCAATGTAAACCTCTTCCTCTATTACACCATTTAGAAAGGTTGTCTTTACATTCATTTGGTGAATCTTCCATCCTCTAGATGCAACAATAGAAATAATGGTTTTGACACAAGTATAACGAGCCACTGGAGCAAAGGTTTCTTCATAGTCAACTCCCTCTTTTTGTGAAAACCCTCTAGCCAAGAATTTGGCCTTGTACTTCTCAATGCTCCAATCAACCGCATGTTTGAACTTGAAGAGCCATTTAGAAGACACAACAGATTTTCGTTCGGGTCTAGGAACGATGTCCCAAATATCATTCTTAAGTATGGATTGATACTCTTTAGACAACATCTTTCCAAACCTGTTGACTAGAAGCTTCCTCAACATTGGAAGGCTCCAATACAATAATCTGACTCATCAAGGCTACATAACTAGAGAACTTATTAGTCTCTTACTTTCTCTGAATTTCCTCTTGGGGCTACAAACATTTCTGCCTCCGGCATTATTTTCCAAACCTAGAGAGGTCTTTTCCTTCCAATCACAATATTTGTAGGCCCATCAGTAGGTTCCAAGGGCTCTACTAGATCATCATCTCCTTTAGGTTTTGGAGCCTCCCTCTGATTCAAATGTGACATCTCTACTAATCTCAATTGTCTTCTAACCCGGAATGTAGATTTTGTAGGCTTTTGATGTCTAACTATAGCCTACAAAAATTCCCTTCTTGCCAAAAGGTTCCAATTTTGTCTTCTTTTCCTTTGGTACATGAACATACACTAGACATCCAAAGATCCTCAAATGACTTACTTCAGGCTTCACCCCTTAGAATGCTTCTTCAAGAGTTATATTCTCCAAGATCCTGTGAGGACTTCTATTCTGAAGATAGACAGCAGTCCTGGATGCTTCGGCCCAAAGAGAAATTTGTAGTTCTTGGTCATGAATCATGGATTTGACCACTTCCACAATAGATCTGTTCTTTCTCTCCACAACACCCTTCTGTTGAGGATTATAAGGAACACTAAACTCCCTCTTAATCCCCGCTTCAATGCAAAAGTTACGGAAGATAACAAAAGTGTACTCTCCTCCATTATCGGATCTCAAGACCTTAATCCTCTTTCCGAAAATATTCTCCACCTGAGCTTTGAATTATTTGAATCTCTCTAATATCTCCTTAGATTCTTTAGATTTCAAGAAATAAATCCAATTCTCTCTAGAGTAGTCATCAACAAAGATAATTTAATACAAGAAACCACTCGAAGAAGCAACAGACATTGGACCACATAAATCAAAATGAATAAGATCTAAAATACATTTGGAAATAATTTCACTACAATGGAATGGACCTTTTGTAGTTTTACCCAAAGCACAGCCCTTGTAGGTTCCTTCATGCTTCTAGTTGAATTTAGGAAGGCCGGTGACCATCTTCTCCATAATAAGTAGAGCTTGAAAGTGAAGGTGAGCCAATCTTCGATGTCAAAGATCACAAAAACTTGAAGAATAATGCACTAGACCCTGAATAGGATGAGTCCATAGCTTGTAGAGACACCCATGTCTAACACTCGAGCAATCTTGATGTTGAAGTTCTTAGCCCATATAAGAACTTTTCCTTCTAAAAATGCAACTTGGTAACCCTCGTCTTCCAAGGCTAAGATGGAAACAAGGTTTCTCTTGATGCCTTGAACAAATAACACATCATCCAATTGTACGGAAGCATCAGAATCCAAGTGAAGAGATGAGGTCCCAACACCTTTCACAGAGTAACTAGCATCATATCCAATAATGACTTGTTCGCTAGAATCTTTCTCCTCCAAATTAGATAGATGCTCCCTATATCTAGTGATGTGGCGAGAGGCACCAATATCAATCAGCCAAGTGTTGGTGTTGGTAGTTACATTGCTTGACAAGGCTGAGTAGAATAGGTATTCACATGAATCCTTCTGTAGAGAGACTTCATCAACATTTGCAATGGTGGCCTGCTACCTAGGCCTGGTAGGAAATTCCTTTGCAAAGTGACCATACTTGTCACAACGAAAACATTGGACCTTGGAAAGGTCCATCTTCTTCTTGAATTTGGGGCCACCATGAACTCCTTTATCTCTATTTCTCTTGAAGTAACCTTTCTTCCCATCTTTCCCTTTCTTATTTGAGGATTGAGTGGCAGGAACATGAATGTCTTCATTAATGGAGCTTTACCCAATACCTCTTGCAACCAACCTAGACTCTTCTTGAATACAGTTTGCCCTCAATTGATCAAACTTGGGAATTTTTGATCTTGCATTGATTCCCTAAATGTAAGACTCCCAAGATGAAGGAAGACCATTAAGAGCCATCATGGTCAAGTCCTTGCTATCAACAACATGCGCAATAGACGAGAGTTGATCTCTCAACTTGGTTATTCTTATGAAGTAGGCAATAACAAATTCTCCTTTCACCATCTTCAAATGATGGAGTTGTCACTTCAATGCAAGAGCTCGGCTTGTGTTATTGATTTCGTACATCTCCTCCGAGGTTTTGAACATCTCTCTTGCAATCCTTAACTTGGAGACAGTAGGAACAATATGATCTTTAACAAAATCAACAAACATCTTCTTTGCCCTAATATTTTTCTTCTTCCATAGGGCCTTTTCTTCCTCATCCATAGGTTCGAGAGCTGAACTCTCCACAAATTCTTCCAATTCACTTCCCTCCAAAGTGAGCATGATCTTGAATCTCCACGAAGTGAAATTTGATGCTCCCTCAAGCCTATCCTCAATCTTAAGACCATTCACCATCTTGACGGAGAGAAAGAGGTAAACAAAGATGATGAATAAATAGAGAGTATCATTGTGATATACGAATCTGATCAAGATCTTCTTCAAACCCACTTTGATACCATGTTATTCTTATGATCAGATATAGTGCACAAAAACTTAATTCAAAATTGACACAATAACACAACAAATACCCTGGGAAAACCCTCCAACCCTAAGGGAGAAAAACCTAGCCAATATATTTCTTATATATTGATTATAATGAGAGCATAAATCTGCTTACAACTTAGGCATAAAAACAATGCCTTATAGATACAATGAACAACACCTCTCCAAGATGTAAGTATACAAATAATATGCTTTTCCTTGAAATCGATCTACAGCTACAACATATGATTTGTTGCTCAGATCACTCTTCTTCTCCTCCTATGAACTTGCTTGATTTGATGATGAAACACAAATGAAAGGCATTGTATGTAAAGGCAACCAAATGAATTCAAACCTCTTCACCAAGAAAGGTTGGCCTCAAGAAAAGATGTCTTTTGGCAGACGCATGATTTTCTAGAAGAAGTTAGCCTTTATTAAATGTAATATTATTTATTAAATAAAATCATTACAAATGGATGAAACACCTCTTCATATCTTATATCGAATAAATTAAATAGCCCATGGATATATTTAATTTATCTCTCATCATGTGAAATCACACCTGGAAGTAGATTCCCATGACTGCATATCATCAATAGGAGAGACCTTTGGAAGCTATCTGGAAAGATGGTGAGCCTTAGCCAGCCGAATGAAATCCCCACTGCAAGAAAAAGACATGGTTACATTTTTTATCAAAAATTCCCATCCGAACATGGCTCATAACTTCCAACTCCACTGCACCACCACCTTTGCAGCTTTGGTGGAGAAGGGTCCTATCTTGGAATGAGCCCTTGGTTCTAAAGGGCAGGTCAAAATTTTCAATTTTGATAAAGAGATCCTCTGGGATAAACCTCATTATTGGAATAAGAATAAAAATATTGTCAATGATGGTGTCACTAACACCAAACATGTCCATGTTTCTACCACCTCACAAAAATATCTTCCTCAACATCAACATTCAATCCCAAACACCATATCCATGCCCCAAGGAACACCTTGTCAATAGTCAAATCAAAACAACCAAGGGGGAAATAAACGTTAGTTTACCCAGTTGGGAGAACCCCTTAGCATTGTGTTTAACAAGATACTCCAAGATAACTACCCCATCACTTATCATGCAACCAAACCCCTTGATGAGTCCAAGCCCAAGCTGACTTGGTTCAAAGAAAATGAGTATTGTGAATTTCACAAGATTAAGGGACATACATTGGATAAGTGTCAAGGTCTCAAAACCTACATCTAGGGTCTCATAGATTGGGGTGAAATACATGTGGATGCTAACAAAAAAAACCTCATCTAATACTCAACTTCAAATATATCAGAATTCTTTTCTCAAGCATAATCAGGGTCCTAGTACATCCAAATCCAATCCTGGACCTAGCAACAACAACAATCAAAATAGCAGCACAAATAACATAAGTTATAAAAATGTTCCATACAATTACGAAGATGTTTTCACATATGTAGAACTAGTGGAGCCATGTGTATCCATAAGGTAAAAAGGGTACTAGTAGATAATGGTTCTTCCCTAAATATTTATGCATTAAAATTTATACAACATGTGGGATACACCCAAGGTGACCTAAATAATCAGGTTATCACGATCAAAGCATATGATAAAGCAAAATCAGATTCTAAGGGCACTATTTGTCTTCCTATTCAAGTGGGCCCCATTGTGCAATATACAATGTGTAATGTTCTAGACCTAGAACTTCCATATAACATCCTTCTTGGCCGCCCATGGATCCACTCTATGCAAGTCATCCTATCAACCTATCATCAATGTCTGAAATTCCCATTTCATGGAATGGAAGTAACTATACAAGCTGAACTTCAGCCATTTGAATATTGTCGTGCCCTCGTAGCTTCCTTTCCACATTCTCATTATTGCCCTGGGTAGAAATGAGGGCATCCCAGACATCAGATTCTCATCCATCCACCAACACATTAAACACCTATTCATCCACACCATCCTCCACACCTGATTCCACCATCACTAAGGTCCAGATTATTGACAAGGGGTGTGGTGAGAACAAAATGTGTATAGCATTGAACGTGGCAACCATTCCACCCTAACCACATACATATGGCCAACCTTTTCCATCTATCTCCAAAGAAGAAGAAAAGACACTCACACTCACTTCCAAGAACATGGGCTCGACAACATTCAAATATCTAGGTTCTCTTCAAGATCAAATGGAAGAAGATATCAGTCAGTGGGTTTACAAAGAACTTGAACCATCATGCCCCATAATAGAATAATTCCAGGAGGTCTATCTGTTTCCATCTAAGTTTTTTGAAAAGTGCAATTACCAAAGCAGAGGTCTTGGTATAGAAGAGCAAGGAAAAGGACAACCCATAGAAGCATCCATGCGTCCAAAGAAGATAGGCTTGGGCTATGACCAGAAACAAAAGGGCATGTTGAAGTGTTTTTTATGCACTTCTCAACACACGCAATGCATAGGTGTGTCACCTCTCTTGAAAAACAATCTTCCACAATCAGATTGCAAAACACTATCCCAAAGTCTCTGATGTCAGGTCTTGACAGTGCTTGGAATATCTTAGTTGTTTCATGTGATTTTCTGGAGTCACAAGGTAGTCTTATGAATGAGTTACAAAGTGGGGAAGTTGGATGTACAAATAGAGTTCTTAATATGGGAGAGTTGTTGTGCATTTGCTACAGGTTCAAACTGTAGTCTTGAACTCCATTTTATCATTGGATTTAGCTTTATAATGTGCAATGAACCTTGCCTAAGGTTACGTATTAAAAAAAAAGGAAAAAAGGCATGGAAGAGAATAGGTTCCTGGATCTGAAACTATGAATGAAAACTGATCATGGAGGCTGCTACAGTAGACAAACTCCCTAAACTGGGTTTTACTTGGCCAAGAGGATCCTACAGTTACACAAAACCAATGCAATCTTCTAGGGACTATAGATTTTTAGATTACACACACACACATCATGCACATGTAATTGAACTAAGTTGCAACAGAAAAGTAAAGAAGCTCATACTAGCTTTACAAAGTGATTCATCATCAACAAACCACAAAAAGCATGAGATGAAAATTCATCAAATACTATAACAGCAAACACCATCATCACTTCCCTTCAAAAAACTAACTACTAAACTAATAGGGAAGTAGAACCATGCACACATAATGAGGGAATTCAAAAGGAAACACCCATAAATCATGCAATGTTTCTTTCTATTGCAGCAGAATGATTTTACACCAGCTTTCCAACCCTTTACAAATGAGGGAGAAACCCCTATTTATAGTTTTCCAAAGCCCAAATGAATGGATAGGATTGAATTACATTGTGTGGCTCAGATTTAATTACATTAGGGTTTCACCTACCCCACAATATTCAGCAATTTAAAATACATATTTTGTCTTTTCCCTATTTTGTCTTATAATGGCTAGTCATTGTAGAAATTTTGTCCTCTTGTTGATTTCCCTTTTACTATAGCTGAAATTGCCTGAAAGTTACCCTTTGCTTGATGGAATTGCAACATTCTTCATTTGATCAAATCGGCTTGTCGACGACTGGCATCAATGGATTGATTACCCTTGATTCAGGTAGACATCCCCTTAAATATCATCATCATCTGGTGAAAAGTAGGACAACTCCCTTATGCTTTCTTCAAGGCCACCCCCTTGCATTTTGTCATTGACTTCCTTGGCATAGGCCTTCTTCTAATGCAAGCTCTATTGATGGGTATCACAAGGAGAGGTGGGCATAGGAGCTATGTGCTTTCCTTGTTCATCTTTCTCAATGGGTCTCCCTGATAGACCCGCGGTAGGCTTCTTGGAACACGCATACATGAAGTTTCGTAAGTGCTTTCATACACAAATCAAAGCAAATGTTAGTCAAACCTTGCAAACTCTTTGTTAGATTCACCCATGCATCATCAAAACATCATAATATTCATATTTGGAGCTCATTTGGATCATAAACATTAATGTGTACTCCAGGGGGGTGGGCCCCAAGGCATACAATGAACATGGGACAACTTTCCCAAGGTCGGGCCCGGAAGCACCGATGGAAGTCAGGTGACGGACGGAGGAAGAAAATAGAAAAGGAGAGATAGAGTTTTGGAAACGGCCATGAAGGGTCTGGGTTCTGGAACAACCAGGGACAGACGAAGTTCCCGGAATAGCTGCAGAGGGACGGAGTTCCAAAAATGGCCACGGAGGGGTTGGGTTTCGAGAGTCAGAACGTCAGAGGCAGACGAATGAAAAAATGACAAAGGAGAGTCAGAGTTCTGGAAACAGCCATGGAGAGGCCAGGTTCCAGAATAGCCAGTGATGGACAAAGTTCACAAAACAACCGCAGAGGGATAGAGTTTCGGAAATAGCTACAGAGGGGCCAGGTTCCGGGAGTCAGAATGTTGGGGGAAAACAATGAAAAAATGGCAAAGGAGAGATGGAGTTCCAGAAACAACCATAAAGGGGCTGGGTTCTAGAATAGCCAGGGACAAACGAAGTTCCTGGAACAACCGCAGAGAGACGAAGTTCTAGAAACGACCATAGAGGGGTCAGATTTTGGGAGTCGGAACATCGAGGATGGACGGATGAAAAAATGACAAAGGAGAGATGAAGTTATGGAAACAGCCACAGAGGGGCCGAGTTCTGGGAGCCGGAACATGGAGGGTGGATGGATAAAAAAATGTCAAAGGAGAGATAGATTTCTAGAAATGGCCATGGAGGGGCCGAGTTCTAGAACAGCCAGGGACAGACGAAGTTCTTAGAATAGTCACGGAGGGACGAAGTTCCAAAAATGGCCATGGAGGGGCCCAATTCCGGAACAGTCAAGGACGAACGAAGTTCTCGGAACAGTCGTAGAGGGACGAAGTTTCAAACTAAAAATTTTGTATCTTCCCACAAATTAACGAAACCTTGGTAGTTCACTAAGGCACCACAAAAAAATCCCAAATCCATGGGAAACTTGTCCCCATAGTCAAAATGAAGGAAAAACTGAACCGAGTGAGCGAGGATGAGGTCTAGAGGACACCAGGGCAACGGATGAAGGGAAACCTCCAGGGGCACTTCTGTGAAAGCAAAAGACTTGGCGAAACTTAAGTAGGCGAATTTGGTTAGGGGAATTTGATCATTTGACAACACATGCTCGATCTAGGCTCCAACAAAAGGGCACACAAAATGAGATAGGAGCAAAGCAGCCCGTCGGGAGCAAAAAGAGGGGGTCCCTGCCTACGGTGAGGCGTGTGTGAAAAACATGCACAACAAGTGGCGACTCGCTAGGGAAATTCTCTAGAGAATTTTGATGAAAAACTGGAATCATGAACTTAGAATCTCTAGTTTCAATCTTCACGCTCAACCAAAGGATCAAAACCCAATAGTTAATCCAACCTTTAGTATGTTCAAAATCCAAGTGTGTGCAGTTGCGCCAATTCCCATCCTTCAATTTCTATAGCAACCCAAGCTCCTTCAAGTTAAGCTACGTAGTTTATTCTAACTCCAAAAGCATATGGGACATTGCCTCGCTTCTAGTCAGGAATCTATAGTCCCGATGAGGTTGTCACTGTGATTCTCCCGAACATTGCTCTACTGCCAGTCAAGCGTCCATAGCCCTGATAGAGTTGCTCGGATACCCCTGAAAGGTTGAATTTTTTTTTCTTTTGATTTTCAATATTTTTATTTCTTTTCTCTTTTCAGTTCTTTTATTTCAACCCGCAAGCAATGAAGCTCACGCTCAGGGCTGAGAATCACAGTGGCACTAGAGCAAAATTTTAAATTTTTCACTTAACTAGACTTCACAAAGGACCTACAACAACCATCGAATTCTTAAAATATGTGAGAGATATAAGATTCTAGAATACTTTAGAATCAGACCAACCAATGACTTATCCACTTTGAATCAAACATCCAAATCGCTTGACACTAATAGAAGACCCTCACCATCCACTCTAAAAACTTGATTAGAGTTTGACAAAGAATACATAGAACAACCCCAGGTGATAAGTATGGTTGTTGTGCGCATAGATGTGCCCACCGAAAAGCAAAGGGACCTTGAGCAAAGTAGCAACAAATCGAGAGAAAACAAAAGCAAATGAAAGAAAATGAAAAGCAAACACCAAAACCAACCAAAGCATAACAACAAAAGAAAACAACAAAGAAACTACTCTAAAGCAAGAAACCCACAACAAACCAGCTAACCTAAGGAAAGCAGGAAAGCGGAGTATTTATAGGAAACCTACACTACTCAAAACAAGCTATGTAAAAATATATTTACAAAGAACTACATTCAGGCAAGGCCAACTGACACTCACGCCCATTGGATTTTGCAATGCATGTACAAGAAAATGGGCAATCATTATAGTTATCAACCATGCATATTTATCCTTATATTCAAAGAAAATAAATTCAATATTGCAGCATTCAAATTCTACCCCAACATCATGAAGAATCAATAATTGTGGAGGCTCACTAAACCCGTGATTAATCCATAAACACATTTCTTTCCCCTCATTCCCATAATCAAAATGATAAGTGCAGTTATGACAATTAATAAGAGCAAGGAAGGAAACCTAGATTTTTTCACATGGAGGTGGTAGCATTTGACAATCGAGAGTAAGCACTACATCATCAATCATTGCATCAACAACCTCGAGCAAGCATGGTGGAGGGCACAACATTTAATGAATCAAACCTGCATAAGGTAGGGAGAACGGGGCAGCAAACACTTCTTCCACATCTTGCGTGGGATCAACAATCCCTATCAGCTATTCTTCGAGAAGATAGACTTCATCTCGTTGATCTTTTGCAAACCAAGTGTCCACTTGATTGTTGTCATCAAAAGGCAACACGTTGTCCCACCTCCTTTCCCAAGTGTTGTCCTTATTTATGTGGTGTTCAATGTCGTTGGACAATGACATGCATAAATATTTTCTATTGTAGCCATCTGAATATGAAGGAGGATCAACAACTCTCATGGTGGAAGGACTCCAAGTCGCATCTTGTAGTTGACCAGGTGCTTCATCTTTGTTGGAAACTATCTCAACATCCCCACCTTTGTCTTCTTCTCCTTGTTATTCATTCATCTCATCATTACATTCACTCATTTCCCCTTGATCACTATCTCTATAGAAAGAGAAGCAACCCCTTTCCCAATCTAGAAACTCTAGTGCATCACCATTCAGAGGCTCAAGGAGTATGTCTTCATCACTACCATCTTCTGGGATGTGCTCTTCCTCGGCATGAGCATACCTCCGCAGTACAACTCTCAACAGAAAGAAGTCATCAATTGATGGAACCTCATCAAGGGGACCAAAATCCACTATGCACTCTCCCTCCAATGACTTGTCATAAAGCCCATCATCCATGGTGCACAAATGCTCTTGAAGAGGGAGAAATTATTGATGACTGGTGGACAACATTCCTGTTTGATCTAGTTCATCGATCGAAAGCTCAAGATTGTATTGTTGTCTTTCCTCTATTGTTGTCCCAAAATCCTCTTGAGGATTGCCTTCAGTTGAGTTGTCACTTGCCTCAAGCTCTTGGTCCTCACATTTTGTCCTTGAAGCAACTGTAGGAAGTGGTGTGCTCGGCTACCTCGATTGTTCTTTGACTTGCTTGCTGGCTTCTTGGCACAATCCGCATGTGAACTCTGAGTGTGATGAATTATGAAGTCTAGTCGTGCCCATAAAAGGATATAGAAGTCACGAAAAATCCTAACCTGAGAATTGGACATTCCAGCAGGTGACTAACATCTTCTCATGGTCATTCATTTATTTTTCAAACCAGGGAACGTATACTAAAAATGGAGCGACACTGTATGTGCACTAAGAACCGGTTTTAGCCATAACTTTCTAGAAGTAAATGCTTGAAAGGAATTATAATTCTGATTTAGGGACATGAAGTAAAGTCTTACTAACTTAAACATCACTTAACTACATTAGAAATCATAATAACAATTACTGGAAACAAAAACCATGAACTGGCCTTATGCTGTAGGAACAGACACAGGGATGGATTCCTTATGTTGCAGGAATAGTTTAAGATTGAGTTTGCATCAAAGTTTATGGAAATGGAATTCTAATAGATAAATAACAGAAAGCAAATAGCTAACTACAGATACTCACTAAGTGGGCCCCCTTAGCAAGCATCAACCAATTACGCAAGAATAGAACTCAAAACTTCATCAGTTCTTATTCATACTTCTAAATCTCATACATGGCTATTGCTTGTAAGAAACTTAATGCAAAGCTTTGTTCTTCATTATAACAGTAAACAATTACAATCTATTGTATCTCTATTCTCTAGTCTAAAACTCTCTTGATCAACCTTGTTCACTCGCGTAGGAGGAACCTTTATTTAAAGAGAAATGACTAACTAACTAATCAACTAATAGAGGAAGATGTGGGTATAAATGCCGCCTGAGACGGAGAAACAGACTTCATAAATGCGAGTCTATCCACTCAACTGTCTCAGAGGAAATCTAGAGCTCCACTCCTTCCTAGATTGATGATTCATTTGGTTCTTTCCCAAAGACTCGGACAAAAGAATCTGTGCTTTGAATGACTCCTTCGCTGGTGCGCTGAAGACGGCCTTTTCCCACGAGTTCTGCTATGTATTGACTTGTTCATATCAGCTCCAACAACCTGTAGAACACATGGCAACATAGGAAAAAGAAGGCATGCACTCATAATAGCAAGACATTCTTCATTAATCACATTCATTCAATTCATCTTACTTATTCAAACACTACATTCATCACATCAGTCAATTGGGAAGTCAAAACAGGCTATGATTATAGATAGGCTAAGGTATTTATGCATCAAGAGTATAGGATTTCTTATCATCAAATACTACCCATAAACATTAAAAGTTTGTAACCATAGAGTTTAAACATTCATAAAAAGAGAGTAAGAGTTTCTAAAACTTATAATCATGACATCCAAATTATAGCCATATTATGGGCTCATCATTTTCCCCCTGCTTTATCCAATGTTGGTCCTCCAGCATTAGTTTTTTTGGTTGTATCTTGAAAATCTGTAGGAGCTACATGGCCTTGTAATGCAGTCCCAAATCTGAAGTAAAAACCCCTACAGTTCTGCCATCTCTCATATCTTTTGGCCTTTGTATCTTCATTGAGTTTTGTGGCATGATAAGGATATAATGGCCATAGTAAAGTAGGAGGTCTAAATGTTAGGGGCATCCATAATTCAAATATTTTCTGGAGGCCAATCTGCATGTATCTTTCGAACCCCCTGAGAGTTGCTATTAAATGCAGGGGACTATGAGGCTTGGATTTTTTAAAACCAACCATCAACTTTTCCCATCTGGTTTTGCTTTTGGAAGCTGCAAGCTTCCAAAATGAATATGGTTGGCGCTTGAACTCGTCATAGACTTGTTTCCTTAAATCAAATATCCTCATCCTGGCTATAGGATCATAAAAACCATACGCAATAGAAAGCCAGGCCCTCATAAATTCTTTGGGGTCTATGCTTTCTAATCTCAGGGGAAGAGGTTCTCTTCTCTCAGTCTCCTCATAGTCTTCAGATTGCTTTCCATAATTAACTTCATTCGCTGCCCAGGACATTAGTGATCTTAAATGGATGTCGTTAATAAACAGGAGTGGATTCCACTCAGTTTCATTAGGAATTAATAAACCATGCAAATAGAACGCACACATGGAATTCCTCAGCTAATCAAGTGCCATTTGATATGCATCATAAAATTCTTTAGCAGTGGTAGGAACAGGGTCGAGGTCTTTAGAAATCCTCATCCACTGAAACCACAAAAACTACTCTTTGAGGCACATTGCATAAATTCTAAGCGTTCGCCTACATTCCATAATCTGACTTGCTACCTTCATCATTTTATTCATCTTTTCTTTACCTCCTAGATTTCTTGTTTCTGTCTTTCAATTTCTTTCTTTAGCTTCTTCTTCTCTTCCTTCCACAGACTCTGCTACATTTGAGTTTCAGCCAGAAGGTAGAAACTCAAAGTCTGAAGTGTCACAGGAATCCAGGTTTCCTGAAGGTGCTCTAAGCATTGGGTTAGTAGTGGTTTCTTATATCCAACTAATGTCTGGCATGTTTCAGAAGATAATAGGGTTGCATTGGATGTCCCAGGTTGCTCTGGTTGCTCCTGCTCTTGCTGCAGGACAAACTCTTGTTGCAGGTCAACAAGGGATTCTGCTTCCTTAGAAATTCTATTAGCTGCCTCAACCAAGTCATCAAGACTCGGCATTTTCCCCCCATCAGTGCAGCCTTGCTATTCTTTCTCAACTTCCCCTGTTTCTTGTTGCATTTCAACAGGAATTTCTAAGGTGTTAGGTGGGAAATTCTCGGATGTACTCTAAGAATTTTCAGGAATGAATTTCTCGGACTCCTCAGAAATGACAATTATTTCCAGTTGGGTAGAAGAAGGTGGGGTAGTCTGACTTTGTTTTCTTGCAGAAGTTCTTCTTGGTAATGCAGTTGAGGCAAGAGATTCATGGGCAGCTTTTATTTTCCCAGGTTGCATGGGGGTTTGAGAATTGGAAGGAGAGGATGATGAAACCGCGGTAGCATCGGGTATTGCTGCAGGAGAAAGTCAGGTAGCTTGTTTTTGCTTCTTGGACTGAGGGTTTTCTCCTAGGGTATGCCCAGGGCTAGATGGTTCATCTATCTTGGTTTTCCCTTTTTCACTCTTTGTTGCAGACCTGGTTTTAACACGGGTAGAGGGCTCAGTTCTAACGGCTGCAGGACTAGGTGCTGCAGGAGAAGCAGAGGAATCTTGTTCAGCTTCTCTACTTGAAGACTCTACTCGTTTTCTCTTTTTCTTGGGTCATGCAGGCAATGTTCTTGGAGGCTCAGGAGGCTGCGGCCCTTTCTGGGCAACAAATTCTTGCCAAGAAAGGGGGGAAACATCCCTCAAGGAACGCTCAGTCAATTTTTTAATGAGGGCATGATGAGAGACTGAATTGTCTTTCCCTTTCTGGGTTTCACTAGCACTACGCTCTAAAAGTTTTAACAAAACGTTCGAGACATTTATAGCTAATCCATGCCTTATATGGCTTAACAACTTAAAATGATAGGAGTGCAAAAAGGAAAAGCGTCCCTCGCAAGTTAAGTACCTAATTATATAGGAGGCATACTCAGAGTAGGGGTAAGGTAGAGACACTCTTTTGCACCCTTGCTTTGAAATTTCCAAGGGTCTGTCACCTGGCATTGTGAATTCTGCCCTGGCAGAGACGGCATCCCTTCCTGTAGGAAAGTCTTCACTAGCTGCAAGAAGACCTGTTATTTCTGTAATCCGTTCCTCAGTGACTGCTACTGCTAAGCCCCATACTATGGCTTCACCTTCGGAAAGAGTTCTTAAAAATTCGCAAGCAACCTCATCATCAAAGGAATCGATGCTCAAGAAGTAATTCAACCATCCGCATATGCTAAATGCTTGCACTATCTGAGGGTCTTGTGTCAAGGCTTCATGAGCCGCTGGTTCACGACGTACAAGCTGACCACCCATTTTCTCAATTGTTTCTATTATAAACCCTGAATCTCAACTTCTTCTGAATATTTTAAAAACTCTTTTCTTTGCTTTGCTTCTCCCTATTCTACTTCTTTCTCTTTTTGCTTTACCAAAAATAGTGTAAAAACAATTGCATGCAATGATTTTGAGGAACTACTTAACTAGCAGTTAACTTGTTGATCTAGAAAAGGCATGCATTCATTTGGCGGCATGTACAATAAAAATTTGTTTTCACTAAACGTGGCCATAGCAAAAAGGAAATAATTGTTTCAAATTATCCCTGCCCCCTACTTAAAATGTGACATTTGTCCACACATGTGGGAAGTATAGGCGAGGCATGGGGAGTAATGACAGAATTGACTGATAGATGTAATGCAATGAATGAACAAATAAAATTAATGAATGATATGATGAATAGAAAGAATATCATGTACGTTTTAATAAATGCTCGCGGATGTTGCTAGATTTCACAACATAATCGAAAATGACGTTTTTGGAAAGAAACCATAAATGAACGTGGTACGGGAGATGGATGATGTGGATGGGTGAGATAGAAAAGAAGAATGAAATAAGTGATTGATGGCGATGGATAATGATGAAGAAAGTGGCTTTCGTATAGAAAATCTTTATTATGGACATTTTAACATAAGTCAAAGAGATGCTACAAGAAGAGGACCGAAGCCTTTTGCTGCATGAAGATCACTGGCCATAGGAGAAACAAACTGTTGCATGAATTCCTCTTTTGAAGCCGGTTTATGGTACAATCGAAGACGGTGTCCATTAACCAACAATTTGAAGCGGACAGGATCGATTGTCACCAGCTGTACCGAACCGTTATCAAATACATTCTCAATTTCATATGGACCAAGCCACCTTGTTGTAAGTTTACCTTGATTTTTTTTATATCTGGAGTCATAGAGTAAGGCCCAATCACCGGAAGAAAATCGCTTTGTCTTGATATGGTGATCGTGCCACTTCTTCCTTTATTGTTGCACTGCTTCAGTATATTGTAGGGCAGCTTTTCGCATCTCATCCAATGCATTCAACTAGAGGAGGCATTCTTTTTGCGCTTCAGAGAGATCAATCTATAGCTATAGAGCAGTCCTTAAGGTTTTATGTTCAAATTCAATTGGCAACATATCAATCTTACCATAAAGTAGCTCAAAAGGTGTGAATCCTATAGTAGTTTTCCAGGTTGTCCTGTAGGCCCAGACTACTTCTGGAAGATGGCTACTCCAATCCTTCTTATGTAGCTTCACTTTTTTGGTGAGGATTGCTTCCAACTCTCTGTTAGTAACCTCCACCTGACCATTTGCTTGAGGATGATATGGGCTTGATTTCCTATGTCTAATTTTATAACCATTCATCAACGCTGTAATCAGTGTTTATGTGAATTGAGCTCCCTGATCAGTGACGAGTTCCTTGGGAATTCCAAATCGAGTGAAGATTTGTTCATACAAGAATTTAGCAACTTTGTTATCCTTGACATTTGCCATTGCCTTTACCTCCACCCATTTGGTTACATAGTGCACACCAAAATATAGGACTTTCCATTGAATGGTGGGTCTATAGGACCAACAAAATCCATACCCCACTTGTCAAAGGGGGTTACTACCACTTGAGGCTGCAGAGGTATTTCATTAGTCTTTGTTGGTCACCCCATTCGCTAGCATTTGTCACATTTCCTGGTATATGCTACAACATCTTTATGTAAAGTGGGTCAATAATACCTTGTGTTAAGTACCTTCATTGTTGTTCTTTTAGAGGAAAACTAGCCACCACATGGCTCATCGTGACAAGCATGCAGTATGTCATATGTCTCATCTTCCCTCACACACCTACGTATGACTTGATCTGGTCCAGTATAGAACAAACAATTGGCTATCCAGGAAAAGTTGAAACTCTTCTCAATCAGCAGCTTTCTCTCTTTTGGGGAGAAGTGAGCTAAAATTCTATTGGCTGTCAAGTAGTTTGCAATATCTGCATACCACGGGGTGCAAGCAGCAATATAGAATAGATGTTCATCAAGAAAAGTATCATCAATTACCTCGGATGTGGCAAGTGTAGCTGTTTGATGTCTTGACAGGAAATCAGCGACCACATTTGCTTTACCTGGCTTATCAATGACTGTGATATCAAACTCCTGCAACAACAGTAGCCACCTTGCTAACCTTCCAAAAATGGCAGGTTTATTCATAAGGTACCATATTGCTGCATGATCAGTGTGAATAAATACTTGATAGCCAGTTACATAATGCCTAAACTTATTCAAAGAATACACCACTGCTAGCAACTCCTTCTCTGTGACAGTGTAATTCAATTCTGGCCCTTGTAGATTTTTGTTGATCAAATAGATAACATGCTCACTAAAATTCTCCTTCTATCCTAACACAACCCCTATGGCATGATCAGATGCATCTATATGTATGTGAAAGGGAAGACTCCACTTTGGTCCTTGAAGAATAGGTGGTTTAGTAAGTAGGTCCTTCAGGTGCAGGAAAGACTTGTCACAGGCCTCAATCCAGTGAAATTCATAGTCCTTAGTTAATAAGGCATACAATGGACTGGCTATTTTGCTGAAATCCTTTATAAATCTTCCATAATATCCAGCATGGCCTAGAAAGCTCTTTACCTCTTTCTACTTGGTAGGACAGGGTAGATTAGAGATAACCTCAATCTTAGCAGGATCAACCTGTATTCCTGCAGCAGAAATATAGTGACCAAGCATTATTCCTTCTTGCATCATCATGAAACACTTTTGACTGTTCAGCGATAGGTTGTGATCTTCACATCTCTGTAGTACTTTCTTCAAGTTTTCTTGAGCTTCCTCAAACATTGTACCATAAGCAGTAAAGTCATCCATATATATTTTCATGCAATTATATGATATGTCTAAGAAGATGCTTATGACTACCCTCTAGAAAGTTGCAGGTGCATTACAAAGACCAAAAGGCAAGACTGAGTAGGCAAAAGTCCCCCAAGGGCATGTAAAAGTAGTCTTTTCTTGATCTTCAGGAGCAATTTTGATTTGATTGTACCCGCTGAGCCATCTAAGAAAGAGAAGTACTTTTTTCCAGCTAAATTATCTAGAACTTGATCAATGAATGGAAGAGAAAAATAATCTTTCTTTGTTGTCAAGTTGAGTTCTCTGTAGTCTACACATACCCTCCACTTTTCTCCTTTCTTAGGAACAATAACCAATGGGGAAACCCACTGGCTATCTGAGATTGGGTAGATAAAACCAGCATTCGGCATTTTCTGCAACTCTTTTTTAACAATCTCTCTCAAGGCTGAATTTATTCTTCTTTGAGGCTGCCTAACAGGTCTGAACTCATTGTTAATGTATATGCAATGTGTATAGAGTTTGGGGTCTAAACCCTTCATGTCACATATTCCTAAGCAAAAGCTGACTTATGACTGGTAAGCATTTTAACCATGGATTCTTGTTGCTCACTGGTGAGGTTTTTATTGATACTCATAGTTTTTCCTGCTGCTACCTTAATTCGGGAGGTTAAATCAACTATAGATACTTCAGGTAGAAATGGCATTTCTACCTTGTGGGGTAGGAAGGTGTGTAAGCAATCAGTTGCTGCAGGATAATCAGCTAATGTAAGTGAAACAAGAATGGTCTGTAAGGAACATGGATTTTTTTCACAATCAAAGTATTCGGTACCATAATTATTCAACAAGATATTGGATAGTATACCCTCTTCTTCTTGTTGTGCAATGAAAGGCTCTCTAGTAATCATCATTAATTTGGCCACGGAGTTCACCTCCTCTTCTTCTCCCAAATCTGGCCAAACAGTTTCTCCACACTCAGGCTAGGGTTGGGCTGGAGAATAGAGGGTAAGCTTCTTTTTGTTATACCCATCAGATATTGTCATGTTACTCGATCTACAATCAATGTAAGCATCAACACTAGCCAACCAAGGCGTTCCTAGTATGACAAGATATCCCCCCAATGATGCCTTTGGAGATAAGACCATAAAGTCAGTAGGGTACTCCCAGGAATCCAAGGTGACTACAAGGTCTTCAACTACCCTATCAGGTTTGACAGTTGAGCTATCAGCAAGCTGCAATATTGTAGGTGTAGCCCTTAGGTCTAAAATACTAAGTTTTACAACCAGGTCTTTTGTCATGACATTGATAGCTTCCCCAAGATCTACTAAAGCATTCTTAATTTGTACCCCATTAATATTGATCTCCACAACAGGGCTTCCTGGATCAGAATATTTTGGGATGGTAAGCTTCCCTAGCATTAAGTCAGAGAGTTGGCCTATAATATGGACAGTTTGAGGGTCTTTCTTTTTCCTCCCTGGTTTCTTCAGACATGCCTCCTTAATGGATTTGCTATAGATAGGTACCTCTTTGATTGCTTGGAACAAGAGAATTTTCACACAGATATGCTTTAGTTGGTCAAAGATGTCAAATATAGGTTCTTGTTTTTTAACATTTCCACCTTCCAACCTTTGTGGGAAAGGAGGGGACATTTCATTAGATACTTTAGGTAATGATGGAATCTGAACTGGCTCAATTGGTTGGGAAAGGTCATTTGTATCCTCATCTTGGTCAGCTTCTTCAGATGGCAATTCTGAGATTATGGGAGGAGATGGTGCGGGTAACACAGTTCCTGAACATAAATTGATATTATTCAGGTTGAGAGCATAGGCAGGATGATGATTAGGATCAACAAAATAGACTTGCTACTGTTGTTGCTGTGGCTGTTGGTTATTTGGATTGGGTGCTGCTTGAGCTGGTAATTGGGTTGGCTTTGGGTTGGGACCTTGATTAGCTGTAGTAGGTGGCATAATGGATTGCTTTTGGGGTTGCTGCAGGAAACCAATGGATGGATTTGACCATTGCTAGCCTCCTCTCTATTGGTTAGACTGCTGCCAATTTCCTTGCGGAGGCTGCCACTGATTTTGCTATGGTAGTTGCCAATTCCCTTGTGGGGATTGCCAACAATTTTGTTGGGCATTTGGCCAAGGATTATTCCATTGATTTTGAGAATATGGGCCATAACTTGGAGGATATTGGTTCTGCCATTGATTATTATATGAACCAAAATTTTGCAAGGGGTCCTAAGGCATACCTTGTCTTGGGGCCCATGGCCTACGCTGAGCAACAAAGAACACCTCTTCCTCTCCTTCAATAGTTTTGAACTCGATAAGAAGATGGTGCACCTCCAAATTGGCCACTGATTTGCTTCTACAGTCCCTCTTCTTCTGTCTGCAGTGAGGGCAATATTCAGCCAACATCACATCAGCTTCTTCCTTCTTCCTTCTGGCTTGCATTGTTTCTAGCTGAGTAGCTACATCATTGATGATGTCTTTGTTGAGGTCAGACAACAGATTATAGAGTTCTTCTTTTGATACGCCTGAGCCACTTCCTTTGGCAATAGAGGGTCTGAATCCTCTGCCTTTCTTTACACTTGTCTTAGAGTAATTGAGACATATTGTCTTGATATCATCCCAATTACTTTGGGTAATATCTCCTCCAGCCATGAGGTCTAGTGCTTCCATACAAGTATCATTGACTCCCCTTAGAAAGAGAAGTTTTTTAGACTCCTCATTTAGCTGATGTTGAGTATTTTTCTGCATACTGAACAAAAACCTGGAGACATAGTCCTCCAAGGTTTCATCCTCCTTTTGTGCCATCTTGAAGAGGTCATCTCCTCTCATATCATTTCCCCTACAATATTCCTTATACTTCCCTAAGAATAATTCCTTCAATTCATCCCAAGTGGCTGTTGCATTGCCTCCTAATCCCATGAACCATCTTAAGGCTGACTCTTTTAAGGTAGAAGGAAATAATTTCATCTTATGGGCATCAGAAGTATAATCATAACTCCTACATAGGATGTCAAATTTGAACAAGAAGGTATGAGGGTCTTCTGTAATCAGGCCATAGAACTTTGGGAGCAATGAAGTAGGGATATTTTTGAGATTATTATTGTCATGGAACTCAGGGAGTGGAAAGGGAAAAGTAGGCACTGCCATCCTTGGTGGTGGTCTTGGGTTAGCTCCTGGATGGTAGACAACAACGGCTAGTGGATTGTTATGGGTATGCAGGTTATTCAACTGTGATGTGAGTAAATCAATATTATCAGGTATATCAAACAAGTTCAAACTGATCTTCGAAGAAGAAGAAGATGAAGTGACAAGGTCCTGTCCGTCATCCAAATATGGTTCTTCTGGGACAATTTCTGGGTCAATCTCTAGGTTATTTTCTTGGATATCTAAATTTATAGGAAGGAATCTTCCAAATTGGTCTCTTCTTCTATGCATGTAACAGACTTAACTGAAATGAAGAATTTATAAAATTCTTGAAAGCTAAAACTATTGCTAAAAATGGTTAGGACAGGTTCTCAGCTTGACACCATCCTCGACAACGGTGCCAAAAATGGTCATGCCCATAAAAGGATATAGAAATCATGGAAAATCCTAACCTGAGAATTGGACATTTCAGTAGGTGACTAACATCTTCTCATGGTCATTCATTTATTTGTCAAACCAGGGAACATATACTTGAAATGGAGCGGCACTGTATGTGCACTAAGAACCGGTTTTAGCCATAACTTTCTAGAAGTAAATGCTTGAAAGGAATTCTAATTTTGATGTAGCGATATGAAGTAAAGTCTTACTAACTTAAACATCACTTAATTAAAGCAGAAATCATAATAACAATTACTGGAAACAAAAACCATGAACTGACCTTATGCTGCAGGAACAGACACAGGGATGGATTCCTTATGCTGCAGGAACAGTTTAAGACTGAGTTTGCATCAAAGTTTATGGAAATGGAATTCTAACAGATAAATAATAGAAAGAAAATAACTAACTACAGATACTCACTAAGTGGGCCCCCTTAGCAAGCATCAACCAATTACGCAAGAATAGAACTCAAAACTTCATCAGTTCTTATTCATACTTCTAAATCTCATACATGGCTATTGCTTGTAAGAAACTTAATGCAAAGCTTTGTTCTTCATTATAACAGTAAACAATTACAATCTATTGTATCTCTATTCTCTAGTCTAAAACTCTCTTGATCAACCTTGTTCACTCGCGTAGGAGGAACCTTTATTTAAAGAGAAATGACTAACTAACTAATCAACTAACAAAGGAAGATGTGGGTATAAATGCCACCTGAGATGGAGGAACAGACTTCAGACATGCGAGTCTATCTGCTCAACTATCTCAGAGGAAATCTAGAGCTCCACTCCTTCCTAGATCGATGATTCATTTGGTTCTTTCCCAAAGACTCGGACAAAAGAATCCGTGCTTTGAACGACTCCTTCGCTGGTGCGCTGAAGACAGCATTTTCCACGAGTTCTGTTGTGTATTGACTTGTTCATATCAGCTCCAACAACCTGTAGAACACATAGCAATAGAGGCAAAAGAAGGCATGCACTCATAATAGCACGACATTCTTCATTAATCACATGCATTCAATTCATCTTACTTATTCAAACACTACATTCATCGCATCAGTCAATTAGGAAGTCAAAACAGGCTATGATTATAGATAGGCTAAGGTATTTATGCATCAAGAGTATAGGATTTATTATCATCAAATACTACCCATAAACATTAAAAGTTTGTAACCATAGAGTTTAAACATTCATAAAAAAAGAGCAAGAGTTTCTAAAACTTATAATCATGACATCCAAATTATAGCCATATTATGGGCTCATCAAAGTCTGCACTAATTCAACAGTAGTATCACCTCCAAATCCACTTCGTATTTCAACTCAGACCAATCCTTTGCTACTCTAGAGATGAGTTGATCATATCTTTCCACTACTGGGTCCTCGTCATCACTTGAAAAAGGAGCATGATGGTAGACAACCGTGGCGAGTGGTTGTCCCCATCCTCCAAAATTTCATTTTTAGATTCTCGATCACTGTCATTTATGAAGGAGAGGTCTTTTAATTTGATTTTACTTATGCCTTCATCATCATTTTTTGTTTTAGCAAGGTTGTTATCCCTTTCCCTTTGTTGATTTTTCTCTTTTTGATTTTTAGCATCCTCATGAGCTGCTGCAAACTTTGTTGACCCATCCTCAACTACCAATGGCTCCTCCTCTAGATTGGAGGACTGCCTCTTACTCATGAATGAGAGGATTTTCAACTCCATTCTTAGTGAGCCTTCACCAAATCCTTTTGTTGTCCCAAGAAAATCAGCTTCTCCTTCTTGATTTTCAACTTTAGTATTTATTGTCTCAACATCTATTTTGTGTAGCTTCTTGGTCTGACTTGAAGGTGTTGTCCTCCAAATGCTGATAGCTTTTCTGCCTCATGGGATGACTCATCCTCCTTGATAGTTGGTTGCCCCAAATTTTTTGAACAACCCCTGACTTGGGTGATGATGTTTGCACACAATGGACAAGCTATTTTTGAGTGTGGTGCATTGTGAAATCTGCACCAACTTGACATTAGTTCTTCCTCCAGTCTTGGTCCATACTTGTTGCCCAAAAATTCTTGGATCAACTTCAAATGTCTTGGTTGCCATGGTTTTCAATTCTTCCTCTGGGTTTGCAAGGGCCAAAGACTGATATATTTCCCAAAAGGGAATTTCTCCCTACAAGACTATTTCAATTTTGTTCAAGAAGATTAGACACTCCAATTCATTGTGCCTATGGGTGTTGTGAATTCTACATCTATCTGCCAATGCAAATTGTTGCAATGGCCTTATCAATCTCCTATTTAAATCTACATGTAGCTAAGTGATGTTGATTTGCACATGCTGCTCCATTTCAACTCAGCTTTTGTTTGCCTTCATAATTTTATGATTTTATGTTTCAGCATTAAAAGAGATCTCTCTATCTCAGATTTCTTTTTTGAAAGTGTTTGTTTCAACTTCCAACTTCCAGCTTTGTAGCCACAACATGTCATGCCCTCCTTCTAGCACCGGTTCTGTTGATGTGTTTTTTATGGTCACCTCTCTTGAAAGACAATCTTCCATAATCATACTGCAGAACATTATCCCGAGGTCTCTAATGTCAGGTCTTGACAGTGCTTGGAATATCTCAGTTGTTTCATATGATTTTCTGGAATCACAAGGCAGTCTTACGGATGAGTTATAAATTGGAGAAGTTGGATGTACAAATGGATTTCTTAAGATGGGAGAGTTGTTGTGCATTTGCTGCAAGTTCAAACAATAGTCTTGAACTCCATTTTATCATTGGATTTAGCTTTATAATGTGCAATGAACCTTGCCTAAGGTTACCTATTAAAAAAGGAAAAAGGGCAGGGAAGATAAGAGGTTCCTGGATCTGAAACTACGAATGAACAGTGATCATGGAGGCTGCTATAGTAGACAAACTCCCTAAACTAGGTTTTGTTTGGCCAAGAGGATCCTACAGTTACACAAAACCAATGCAATCTTCTAATGACTATAGATTTTTAGATTACACACACACATCATACACATGCAATCAAACTAAGTTGCAATAGAAGTGTAAAGAAGCTCATACTAGCTTTACAAAGTGATTCATCATCAACAAACCATAAAAAACATGAGTTGGAAATTCATCAAATACTGTAACAACAAACACCACCATCACGTCCCTTTAAAAAAATAACTACTAAACTAATAAGGAAGTAGAACGATGCACACATAATGAGAAAACTCAAAAGGAAACACCCATAAATCATGCAATGTTGTTTTCTGTTGCTGAAGAATGCTTTTACACCAACTCTCCAACCCTTTACAAATGAGGGGGAGACCCCTATTTATAGTTTTCCAAAGCCCAAATGAACGGCTAGGATTGAATTACATTGTGTGGCTTAGATTCAATTACATTAGGGCTTCACCTACCCCATAATATTCAGCAATTTAAAATACATATTTTGTCTTTTCCCTATTTTTATCTTGTAGCAGCTAGTCACTATAGCAATTTTGTCCCCTTATTGACTTCCCTTTTATTGTAGCTGAAATTGCCTGAAAGTTGCCCTTTGTTTGATGGAATTGCAATATTCTTCATTGTATCAAATGGACTTGTCGACGACTGGCATCAATGGATTGGTTGCCCTTGATTCAGGCAGACATCCCCTTAAAGATCATCATCATCTGGTAAAAAGTAGGACAACTCCCTTATGCTTTCTTCAAGGCCACCCCCTTGCATTTTGTCATTGACTTCCTTGGCATAGGCCTTCTTCTAATGTGAGCTCTATTGATGGGCACCAAGAGGAGAGGTGGGCATAGGAGCTATGTTCCTTCCTTGTTCATCTTTCTCAATGGGTCTCCCTGACAAACCTGCGGTAGGCTTCTTGGAACCCACATACATGAAGTTTTGTAAGTGCTTTCATACACAAATCAAGACAAATGTTAGTCAAATCTTGCAAACTCCTTGTTTGACTCACCCATGGATCATCAAAAGATCATAATATTCATATTTGGAGCTCATTTGGACCATAAACATTTGATTCGTGCTCCAGGGAGGTAGGTGCCAAGGTGGACGACAGACAGAAGGCGAAAGGAAGGTAGAAAGCAAATTGGGGACAACATTCCCCAAGGTCAGGCCCGGAAGCACCAACGGAATTTGGGCGATGGATGAAAGAAAAAAATGATAAAGGAGAGATAGAGTTCTAGAAATGACCATGGAGGGGTCGGATTTTGGAACAACTAGGGATAGACAAAGTTCCACGAACAACTACGAAGGGACGAAATTCTTGAAACGGCCACGAAGGGGCCAGGTTCCAGGAGCCAGAACGTCGAGGGCAACCAAATGAAAAAATGACAAAGAAGAGATAGAGTCCTGAAAATGGCCACAGAGGGGCCAGGTTCTGGGAGTCGGAATGTCAGTGGTGGATGGATGAAAAAATGGCAAAGGAGAGACAAAGTTCTGAAAACGGCCACAGAGGGGACGGGTTTTGGAACAGCCAGGAATGAACGAAGTTCCCGGAACAGCCGCAAAGGGATGGAGTTCCGAAAATGGCCACGGAGGGGCCGGGTTCCAAAACAACGAGGGATAGAAGAAGTTCCCGAAATAGTCACAAAGGGAAGGAGTTTCGGAATGAAAATTTTGCAACTTCCTGAAACTTAATGAAACCTTGGCAGTTCATTAAGGCACCATAAAAACATCCCAAATCCATGGGAAATTTGTCCCCATAGTAAAAATGGAGAAAGTGAACCGAGTGAGCGGGGATGAGGCTCGGAGGACGTTGGGGCAACGGGAAAAGGGAAGCCAACAGGGGCACTTACACGAAAGCAATAGACTTAGTGTAACTTATGTAGGTGAATTTGGTTAGGGGAATTTGATCGTTTGATGACACATGACCGATGTAGGCTCCAAGAAAGGGGCAAACAAAATGAGATAGGAGCAAAGCAGCTCATTGGGAGCAAACAGAGCGGTCCCTGCCTACGGCACGGCAGAGCGTGTGTGCAAAACATGCACAAGAAGGCCCTCTGGCATCATCTAGTGCCTCCAACAATTTTAGTAAGGATGACAGTTCCCTTGAAGACATACCAGAGTTGGAATCCATCATTCACACATACGATGACCTAGATCACATTAACCTCCCTACCATGTTTGAATGCCTATCCATCAAACACCTTGAGCTTATATACTATGAACTACAAGGTACTACACCTCTCAACATCTTTCCCTCAGTGCACCAGTATATACATCTCATGGGATTGGGGGAAGATGAATGCTCCAACCGCAAAAATAAAAAGAAACAAAATCAAAATGGGTCACCTAGTGAAAACCTCCCTGAGGCACTTTGTGACTTTGAAAAAGTAAAAAAAAAGGGCATATCTACTAGTGAAAACCTTGAAGAGGTGCTAGAATATGGGGATTTTCATCTTCCCCTTGTAGGGACTCAACTATTCAGATTATCATCCATCTTGGTCGAAGAAACACAAATAATAAACTTGGGAACCAAGCAAAACCCCAAAATCACCTATGTGGCTAAAGCATTGTCCGAAGAAGAAAACTCTACCATCACCAAGCTCCTTAAAGATGGAATCATAAACTTTGCCTGGACATATTCAGACATGCTTGGCCTTGATCCTACTTTGGTGGTACATCACCTAGACGTCCATCCTGATGCAAAACCTGTCAAGCAGAAACGTAGGAAAATGCATCCTCAAGTGGCTTTACTAGTTAAGAAAGAATTGGAAAATTTGTTAGAGGTAGGATTCATCCGACCAATTGACTACTCCGACTGGATCTCCAATATAGTCCCAGTCGTAAAACTCAATGGAGATATCAGAATCTATACAAATTTCTGAGACCTTAACAAAACTTGTCCTAAGAATGACTTCCCTTTACCAAATATTGATATGTTGGTCGATCTCACAGTAGTACATGAGATTCTATCCCTCATGGATGGTTTCTCTGGCTACAAACAGATTAAGATTGCCTCTGAGGATCAACACAAGACTACCTTCACAACACCTTGGGGTAAATTTTGTTATAATGTCATGCCTTTTGGCCTCAAGAATGCATGGGCAATGTATGAGCATGCTATGACAGTCATCTTCCATGTCCTCATCCACATAATCATGGAAGACTATGTTGATGACCTGCTAGGAAAATCAAGAACGAGAGAAGAACGCCCTGCTATCCCCAAAAAGATCTTTGAACGTTTGGAACAGTACAAGGTATGCCTCAATCCGAAGAAATTTGTCTTCGATTTCACATCTGGAAAACTCTTAGGGTTCATTATTTCCCGCAAAAGCATTGAGGTCGATCCTACTAAGGTCAAGGAAATCATGGAAATGCCTCCACCCCACAATCTGAAATAGCTAAGAAGTCTAGAAGGTAAGCTCCAATCCATCTGAAGGTTTATTGCTCAATTAACCAGCAAGTGTCAATCGTTCACACATCTCCTCAAGAAAGAAACTACATTTAAGTGGAACCAACAATGTCAGCTCGGTTTTGACAAGATCAAAGAATATTTGGCTCACCCACCTATTCGCATGCCACCTATTCGAGGAAAACCGCTCCTCCTTTACATTTAAGCTACTTCTGTAGCACTAGGCGCATTGTTAGCACAACACGATGAGTCATCCAAAGAAGGAGCAATTTACTACATCAGTTGGACCTTAGTAGGTTATGAGCTCAACTATTCCCCAATGGAGAATGCTTGCCTCGTTGTAGTCTTCAGCTCACAGAAAGTCAGACACTACATGCTTAGTCATCTGGTCAAGCTAATCTCTAAGGTTGATCCACTTAAATATTTGTTATCAAGAACAACACTAACTGGCCATATGGATAAATGGGTCATGTTCTTAAGTGAATTTGACATATAGTACATGGATCGTAAAGCAATCAAAGGACAGGTAATTATGGATCAACTAGCAGATTCTCCACTAGTAGATGCTTATCCTTTAGAAACAGAGTTTCTAGATGAAGGGGTATTTGCAATTTCAAAAGCCACCACATGGACACTATACTTTGATGGATCACACACAAACAATGGATCAGGAGTAGGATTCCTACTCATCACCCCCCAAGTTGACTACATACCGAAGTCATTTAGACTGGTCTTTCCTTGTACCAAAAAAATTGTTGAGTATGAAGCTCTTCTCACAAGCCTCGAGATTGTAGTCCAATGAGGTATCTCTCACTTGCATGTCTTTGGTGGCTCCCAACTAGTTATCAAGCAGGTTCATGATGAGTTCCTAACCAAATATGACAATTTGTTACCCTACAAACGTATGGTAGATGATTTCGAGAAGTATTTCTCCTACATCCAATTTGATCAAATAACCAGAGTACAAAATAAAGCAGCTGATGCCATGGCCACCATCTATTCTCTCCTAGACATGCCTAGATATCATACTGAATGTGATTTCCTTGTAGAGTAACTGTTAATCCTTGCATATGACATCCCTAAGAGTGAAATGGTATGTGACATTGTAGGTACTAAATCCCCCTAGTACCAAGACATCTACGCTTATCTCCATGACAACACCTTACCATCTGACCTCACATGTAACCAATGAAAATCCTTTATCCAACACATCGCCTGATACACCATCATGGGTGATACGCTTTATCGACATGGGTATGATGGAACCCTCCTTTGGTGTTTAAACGAGACCAAAACCCACACTGCATTGGTATAAGTACATAGTGATATTTGTGGAGCCCATGCTAATGGTATGGCCCTAACCAAGAGGATTCTTAGAGCAGGATATTACTGGCCTATTATGGAACATGATTCCTATGAGTTTGTCAAGAGGTGTCTTCCCTATTAGCAACATGCATATCTGATACATGCTCCTGCACAAGAGTTACAACCCATCACGACACCATGGCCATTTTCACAATGGGGTTTTGATTTGGTCAACAAGATTTACCCTCCATCCTCCAACGGTCATACTTTCATCATCACAACCACTGAATGCTTTACTAATTGGGCAGACTCACCCAAATTACTGGTGTTCAAATATCCAAATTAGTCCTTTACCATATCCTCTACAGGTATGGAATCCCCTTTGCCATCATTACTGACAATGGAAAGCCATTCAAAAATAAGTACATGAAAATTCTCTGTGAGACTTATCATATCCAACACTATTGGTCTACCCCCTATTACCTCCAGGGTAATGGTCAAGCAGAAGCAACTAACAAAACCTTGATTAAAATCATTAAGAAGATGGTTAATAGCACTGGTCAAGATTTCCACCTTCATCCCGCCCTTTGGGCCTATTGCAATTCCATCTACACCCCCACTGGTGCCACTCCATACTCACTAGTTTATGGTGTCGAAGCTATCTTGCTGATCGAAGCTGAAATCCCATCACTTTGCATATCCCTAAAGAATTTGATTAGTGATGAAGACACCCGAGTTGCACGAATTTCTTAGTTGGAACTCCTGGATGAAAAATGGATCAAAGCCTACAACCATCTACAAGCCTATCAACATCGACTCAAGAGAAGCTACGGTAAGAAGGTATGCCCTCGTCAATTCAATGTTGGCAATTTATTCCTTAAAGAAAATCAACGAAATCAGCAAAATCGGGATAAGAAGGGCAAGTTTGAAGCTAATTGGTTAGGCCCTTACTTCGACACCACAAAATATGGTTTTGGAGCATACAGGTTGTCTACCCCTGAAGGAGAGCCCCTAGAAGAACCCATCGATATCATGCATTTGAAGAAGTATTATACTTATGTCAGCTGGGATATCCTTCCTATTAAAATCTCAAAAAATACAAAAAAAGGTAAAAATTGTCAAAATACCAAAATAAAATAAAATAAATAAATAGTAAAGAGAAATAATTAATCCTATGATGAAAACCACCCCTACGTGTGCCTTGGATATGTACAATCGGTGAAAACCTGGCAACAAGCGCCATTCATATGGGGCTTAATCATTATCTACCTAGCATCCTAGTCACTTCATGATTTATCCATCCAAATCTCATATCCTCACCATCTTATCAATCCTATCCTTCCATCTGCTTGCATCATCTGGTCGCTTGGTATATTTTGGTTGAGTATTGGATGAACTTCATCTGCTATTTGACATCCTGAGATTTTATCCCAATTTGAGCTTGTGTCATCTCGTCATTTTGGTCTTCTCCACATAAGATCATTCATTTTGTCAGACTCCATCTAGATCCCATCTTTTCCTTGGAAAACTACGTTTCCCCTGCGCTTCCACGTAGGCAAGGCCGATCACTTGATCCGCCCCCAGGGTTGTTTTGGTGTCTATTTCCATCTGTCTTGTCCTTGGCAAACTACGTTGCCCCTACACTTTCATGTAGGCAATGTCGATCACTTGATCCACCCCTGGGGTTGTTTTGGTGTCTTTTCTCATCCATCTTGTCCTTAGCGAACTAGGTTACCCTTGCACTTTCACGTAGGCAAGGCCGATCACTTGATCCGACCCTAGGGCTTCGTTCCTTATTGTATCCCCCTTGTTGTTTGTCTTGTCTTTGTTGAACTGCGTTGCCTTTGCGCTTGCACGTAGTCAAGGCTGATCATTCGATCCGCCCCCAGGGAATTTTTTCCATGTATTTTGTCCTTCATCTTTTATCCCCATTTTCCTATTTTTGCTCTTATCCATCGTTGGTCGTTCATCCTTTTCGAACTATGTTTCCCCTGCACTTACACGTAGGCAAGGTCGATCATTTGATCCACCCCCAAGGATTTTCTTTGCCTTTCTTTTGTTGTCGGTCTGTCCACTCATTGACCTTCATCATATGTCTTCATCTTTCTCTTTCCACTTTTATCCATGGTTTTTTCCTAAACTATGAGGGCTCTGCGCTTTCACATAGGCAATACTGATCTTTGATCAACCCCCGAGCCCGGAGGTGTTTAGGGTGTGTTTGACTTGTGTCCTATGACTTATGTCTTGTTTCTTGTATCATGTTGTCAAGGTATGTCCTTATCTAGTTGATTCTTCACAAATGGAATCCATTTGTGTCACAAAATTTAATCAGTTTTTGAATATCCTACGTCATTATCGATCTTTTAGTTTAGCATCCTTCTTTGGTCTCAACAAGATGTATCCTTCCTAACATACCACATCAACACCATCTATCATCTCGATCCTATGGCAAAGGATGTTTTGAAATTGATTGCAATATTTTGATGATTTTGGTTTTTGTTTATCATTTGAACTCCCTATCATCACTCATCAAGGTCACCATGATCTATCATATTATGGTTTTTTTTTACTAGTTTACATAGGGACGAATCTTGGTTTTTCTTTTGTTTGTTGTTTTCCTAGTTGTCCCATGTAGTACCCACCAAGACCCCTAAGGTCTTGCATTACACTGAGATATATTTTGTGCTTGTGGTTATTCTAACACCTAGCCCAACCAAAGTCATCGTGACTGTGAGGTATTGGGATATCCTTCTTGTTTGTTGTGTTTGTTTATGCATTGGACATTGATCCGGCTTGGTCCATATACCATGGTACTGGGTGTCTTATGATATAGCAAAAATCAATGCTCTGAAGATGACAAATTCCATTAGGATTGCATTTTATTTTTTCCTCCATTGCTTTCATGTATCCTCCATCATTTCCTTGTCTCATGACTTAGGATTTTGGTTGTGCAAATGGTGATTCCTCCCATCTCCCCCTTTCCCCTCAGGATTCCTGTGGTTCTTCATAGGTGTATCACCTCCTTCACTTCCACCCTTGTGCAGGCCCTTATTTGCACATTACATTTTAGCACTTAGTTGCATTCTCATTCTATATTTTAGGTTCACTAAGTTGTGTTACATCCCATGTGCATAATCATTTTAAGTTGTGTAGGTTAATTTTAATTAATTTATACATCTTAAGAGTCATTTCATTATTAATTCATTAACATATCCTATGCATTTGCATAAAATATTATTAGGTTCATTTCCACATCCGTAGGATCATAAAACATCATGCATATCATAACATATCATCCACATAGAAATAATCATAATCCATCCATCCCATCCTGCATCATAAGTGTTAGACATCATGCATATCATAATATTCATCCACATAAAAACAATAATAATTCATCCATCACATCTTGCATCACAAACATTAGGTATCAACATAATCATTATGCATCATAATCATACATCCATGTAAGCATAAAACCATATAGGCATATTCAAACATCACGTCATCATAATCATACATCCATGTAATCATAAAACCATATAGGCATATTCAAACATCACGTCATCATAATCATCCATCATAAAACCACAAACATACATATGCATAAGTAAAACATCCATCACATGCACATCATATAATGTCAATAAGGGCTCTCGCATATCATATAAAAATATCATAAAATAAAATTTCCATAACATCATCCATAATAATGCCCATCATATACATCACGATACATATCCATCATATGTCATCAAAAATAAAGTACAAGTACAAGGTTGTGGCTCTACTCTGATATTTGTTTCTTTGTACTATATCCCATCCCGTACCTATCAATAATTGGGATCCTGTCCCTTTGATCCTATAAACCGTGAGCTACCTGCATTCAATCTCTATGGAGACTTTGGCACTGCCCCCTGCGTAGAGGTGTCTCTCTCATGCTACTATATCCCCAAGTATGTGTCCCTCCTAATTGGGATGGCACTGGAACCTGTTGTGGTTCTCAAACATAGGCGGGTACTTGTTGTGGTGGATCTAACACTACCAAATAGTATGCACACATATAGTAGCTCGCCTCTCTCATATACTCCTCCCGATCTCCAATCTGTTGTCTAAATGAGTCTCGCTCTACCTTGTACCTGTCTTAGTATCCACAAATGGACCTCCTCTCATGTACCTGTGCACCCCGTGGTAACCATAGTTGCTCAATCTTCGATACCATCCATGACACCTACTTCAGGGCTTTGTCCCTCTCCTCCTACATAGCCTATACCTGCACCTCTCTCCATAGCCTGTACTTGTGCCAATACTGCGTCCCTCTCCCCCTGCAAGGCCTACACTTGCAACTGTAGGGAATCCCTCTCCGTCTTCATCACCTATACCCGAGCCCTCATGGTATCTTCCCTCTCCTGCATCAACCCCATGTCTTCCACTATCTCCTCTGCCACCTCAGCTCTGTCACAGAACTTGTCCCGCTCCTATCTCAACTCCCTCCCCTCTCAAAAGTCCCTCTACCTGCCTCCTCAAATCCTCCATATCCCTCTCTGCCTCCGCTAGCCTCTCTATTGATATTTGCACTATCAATCCTCCAAACACTTATTGACCCCATGCCTGTAGTATTGTCACTATCACCTCTACTCTATCTCTCTCCCATCTCACTACCTTCCCTGCCTCATGGTCCCTTGCTACCTCTCCCTCCAAATGAGTCACCTCTGCTCGTAACTCGCTCACCTTTGCTCGTAGCTCATCTATCTCGGCTCGCAACCTCTCTCCCTCCCTCTGCATCTTCGTCTCATGTCGCAGCATCACATTGACCACCACCTGAAACTCCCTCTCACTCTTTGCTAGTTGGGCTCACAACACGAGCACCTCTAGCTCCAATCTACTCATCACCTCTTAGTCTCTCAACCTTTTCTCGGCGATATGTAATCTCATCTCAGCTCCTCTCAATCGTATGGCTAGATCCTTTTTTGCTAGTAGCATCATAGCTAATGGGTGAATATAATGTACCTCTGTGTCCATCTCCTTTGTCCCTCCCTCATCCACTATGTCCATCGCCTCAGCCTCATCCCTCTCCCCCACCGCCTCTGCATCATGTCTCTCCTCCTCAGGCTCAACCCGCACCCTCTGTCTCCTCCTACCTAGCCTCTATTGACCTCCCACCTGATCCTCCTATTTCCCACCTGCTTCAACTACCTTTGGCACTCTCTCCTATTGCCCGCCTACTCCAACTACCTCTAGTACTCACTCCTATTTCCCTCCTACTTTGGTTCCCTCTGACACTCTCCTCCACCGTCCTTCGGCTCTTCCTACCTCTAGCTCTCTCCTCTGTTGATCTCCTCCTACCCCTCCTTCCCCTGACTCTCTCCTTAACTATGCCCTCCCTCTACCTCTCCCCTGTCCTACCAATTTGACCTCATCCTTCGGTCCAAATAATAATGCCCCTATGATCGACACCTCTGGTATAATTCGTATAGGTTGGTGTCATGCAAATCATGTTTCATATCTCAAAGTAATCCCTGCATCTACTAACCCTCCAGACCTCCTTGGGAACTCTACTAGCTCCTGCACTAGTGTCGCCCAATGCTCCCATGCAAACTCTGCTGAAATTGGCCCTATCCATGGTCGCTCCTGCATAATCCATCTGAACCTATCAGGTGCACCTAGAATATCCCATATCAACCCATACTACCTCATCACCCGATCTGGCTTGTGTCTCTACTGTCTAAGGCTCCCTCCCAACTATATAGCATCAGGTCATGAAGTATCCTTTGTGTCTATCATCATCTTGCCTCCACTTGGTGAAGCGTCATGTCATATACGACCCCAACACTATATCCTCCTCCAGATCATCAAACAATCTCCTCCATCCATCTAAATCTCCTGAACCCTAGTATCACCATACCTAGTCATACTGTACCCTGTACCAATAAGCTACTAGCAGTGGCATATCCTATTGACCCACTCTCACCACATCTGGCCTAGAAACACTGATGTGCTCCCAAGCCCATATTTGAAGCAATGTCATGTGACACACGTTGAGTCCCTCCTGGTAGTAGACCACATGTATATCTTTGTACAACTACACCAAGACACATGGCCCTCATGCGAATGCTCCATCCCTTCCCTCGATAATATGTCGGATAAAATCCATGTAGTCGAGGCTATAGAACCTACTACTCCTATCCGGTATGAGTATCTTACTAATCAACCCACATAGGTACAATGGTAGTGGTGGTACTCTCAATACTCAACATCTGTCCACATCTAACCCCTTCTTCTGCACAAGCAGGTCCTCTTGCCCGAATAGGACCCACACGGACTAATCCAACACCTTTCCCCCTGATCTCATTTCACTCACCATATGTTTTGCTATGAGCAACCTCAATATCTGCCAGAAATCCTCCAGCATCACTGTCATCTCCCCTGTTGGGAGATGGAAAGTCAAAGTCATTGAATCTCAACGCTCGATCAAGGCTGTTAGCATTGTTCGATGTGCCCTGATGGATGGATAGCCCAAAATTTGTGGCAGCCCCACCCGAGCCAAAGCATTATGTTAGGTCACCTCCATCACCTCAGATCTCCTCTCCTGAGTCCACAAGTTGTCAAACCTCTGCAAGCATACCACACAACCTATCAGTCACCAAATCCTTGCCTCGGGTTCCTTTTCGCACTAAATTTTCCTCACACTCCTCCTTGGGATAATTTCCCTAATTTTTCCCCCTTTACCATCCTTTTTTTCTAAACACTTTTTTCTCTCCTTTCTCTATCTATCTTCTTCCTAGCCCACCCTTTCAATCCCTTGGCATTATCTAGGTGCGGCCGCCCCTCGGGGTAGGGCCGCCCTTCGGGGTGGGGCTGCCCCTTGGGGCATGATTGCCTCTCGGGGTGGGGCCCCCCGAGCTGGGGCGTTACCGCCTCATCGAGGCAGAGCCACCCTCTTTTGGGGTAGGGCCGCCCCATGCTGAGGCACAACTACCCCTCTGGGGCGCGATCACCCCTCCATGGGGCATGACCGCCCCTCCCAGGGCGGGGCCACCCACTCTTTGGGTGCGACCACCCTTCTTGGGGCACTACCGCCCCTATGTGGGGAAAAACCCTGATTTCTTTCATCTAAACTTACTAATTTTTCTCCTATAACCCCTATTTTCTCTCCACGTCACTATTTGACATTTATTCCAACTTGCTAGGTGAAATTAATTTTTCCCTCTACCCATTTTTCTAACTTACCCCTACTCCCAAACCTAAGTTTTCAAATTACATTTTCACTAACAAATAAATAAATAAAAAATGCTAAAAATCACAAAGGGGGTTTGAACCTAACCTGGCGTGGGATCGCACGCTCATGGTAGAAGCTCTACACCTCATCCCCTCGATGGATGATGTCATCATCGTAGTCCTCCGACATCTTCTCTCTCCTTCTCTTCCCTCTTCTCTCCTCTCTCTCTCAACTGCCAGGTGTGCAAATGAGGAATAGTAATTCTCAAATTACTATTTAAACCTTCCCTCCTTTTCCCCTTTTTTTTAAAAATAGATGGTATTTTTTTCCTCTATTTAACTTTTTCTTCCCCAATTAATCTTCCAACTTCTCGAGGCTTCCATTTGCATCTCGTGTGTCTATTTGACTTTGTTCAAAATCCATTTTTCATGGGTTTTTGAGCTCTATCCAACGGTACCTTCCATTTTTTCATATTGAGAAGTCACCTGGGGCCTCTTCTTCTTCCCCTACCACTCTCTTGAGGGGGCATACCCTAGCATATTCATGCATACCTCTTTCTTAGTCATTTTCCCAAGTGATTAGGACATCTCCTTTCACTCTACTCCATTTGAATAGCTCATGCAACCTCTCCCGTGCTGGGGCATCTTTTCTCTACTCGCTTCCTCTATAGAGTCATCTGTATTTTATTTTTCTTCAAAACACTGTTATTCTAACAATATTTTGAGGAGGGGCAAAATGTAGACACCTAAATTTGACCACTCTCATATGGTCAAAGTCCTATCATTTACTTGTCTAATTCGTCTATATTAATTAAATGACATATTTAGTTAATATTGTCCCATTTTCTAAAGTTCCTAAAAGTATTTAATTAAATACTTTACCTTTTAACATTTCCTCTCTAAATTAAAATAATCAATCAATTTATTTAATTTAGTCAATTATCCTCTTTAATTTTAAATTCATTTTTTCTCTCTCCTTGTCCCATCCTCCATAACATTCTCATTAATATGGGTTAATCTAATTAATCCTTCATTAGGATGTACATATCCTTAATCATGATTAATGTCACATCCTCCATATTTAGCCATTTGCCTCTAATCCTCATTAATTTACCTAATTACCTATTTGCACAATTTTAATCCTAATCACTTGCCTTTTTTGACATGTCCTTAAGTCAACCTTTCATGGTACTTACCTTATTTGGTTTGACCTTTTCCCCATGTGAATTAAAAATTCACATTTATTCTCCTCATGCATTTGTCTTCCCCATTACCTCTCAAAATTCACATCAAGTACATGGGACAAGGACCTCCTTTTGGAGGACCTTGTCTTATCCATGGGTTTATTCCAAGTTTGTGAATTTTAAATTCACTTTTATTCCTCCAATGCCTTCTCCAATCCCCATGGTGATAAGAGTGGACTTTCTAAAAGTCCTCACTTGTCACTTTCAGCCCCACTTGGGGACAAAGAATCCCTTTTTAAGGAAATCCTCTTCAATCCCAAAGTACTTGCAAGTACCTTGGGACCACATGGCCTTTTTCATGTCACCCTGTACTTCTTTCATCTCACCCTCCACATTGCAATATGTGAGGGCTTGTGAGTCCTCAACTCACCACAACCCTTCATCTTGTCCATGGTGGATCAATCTCAACCGTCCATTTTCCTTTAAATAGAGAGCCTTGACCTCAAGATAGACGTTAAGACTTTTGAAGATTGTTAAGCATTCTGACCATTATTACAACACTCTTGCATTCAAGGCCATTTGCACTCCCACCTACCATCTTCCATCATTCAACCACCATCATTATTGCAAACTTGCTATCAAGGAGCACACATCAAGAGCATCATCAAGGGTCAACCACTCCATCAAGCTAAACAAAAAAAGGTATAATCATTCTTGTTGTTTTAATTAGTTTCAACTAGGTCTAATCCGAGGTGTTGTTGTGTTGCTTTTTCATTACATTCATTTTGTTTTGCATTTTTAGATTAAGGATTTTCATTGCACACAATGAAAATTATTTTTATTGTCAATTTTCAATAGGATTTGATTCAAGCACATGTTCTATTTTTTTCAATTCACCCTTATTTGAAGTCGGTTTCTAGTTTATTTGTCAGTGTAGATTGCAATAATGATATGTTAGGCTTGTACGTTCCAGATTATTGATATTAGTTTTTCCATTGTTTTCAATCGCTACATTTTGAATTGACCCTCTAGAACTCTGATATAAATTCTCCCAAGATTTCGTCAAATCTACTGATTTTTTCCTTAATATAGATAATATCACCCCTTTCTATAAAAATAGGTGAAAGGGGAATGACAAGTTCAGTAGGATTTGATTATATCCTTGACCTCCTTCTTAAGATGCTTATCGATTTTCATTTTGGGTTGTAATTTTCATCTTTCATGAATGGCTTAATGAGATATGAAGTTTTTACAAGTAGACATTTTTAACTCATAAATATCCAAATCGAGCCCAAGTGCACTTCACTCTTTCTTAAATTGGATTTGAAATCAGGGTTGGGAATAATTGCCACGGATTAATTATGAGGCCAAACCTGTTTCAATCCAATCCTTCTTGTGTTATCCATTGTATAGAATAACTGAGTGAAGAATGAGTATGACTTTAGTAGTCTGTGATATCCATTTGGGGAGCATTGCATTTTTATATTCTCTAGTTTGAGATACATCCACACCTTTATTTTGGATCTGAGTTTAACTTTGTTAATCCAATGACTTAATGAGATTTTAAAACTGTGGTTGGTGGCCAACAACTTATTAAATACTAACCTTTAGATCAAAACCAAGCTCGAGCCCAATTTTTCATTTTCTTCCATGCATAGAGGAAAATGATATCATTGGAATTGTGATCAGGATGGGTAACTAAGTACAACCATTGTTGAAAAGGGTTGAATTGTGAATGACAATTTCAGTAGGATTTGATCAAATCCATATTCTCCCTTTCTGGGATTGATCCACATTTTCATTTTGTTTTGTATTCTAGTCTAACTTAGTTAATGTAATGATTTCATGTGACCACTAGCTTGTAATTACTAAATACTAAATTTTAGATCAAGCCCATGCCCACAGTTGCACTTCTTTTCATGCAAATGAACAAATGGCTTCATTGGATACAAAGTCATCATAGAAAATCCAATTATCTTTGTAGTATATTTTATATAAAATGGATGAATTGGAAATTTTAGTGGAATTTGATTAGACCCATGGTCTCCTTTTAAGGAGATATCCACATTTTTGTCTTAGGTTCTAGTTTGATTTATCATTTTGTCAATGTAATGACCCAATGGGATTTAAAATTGTGACTAGAAAATTGGAAGTAATTAGTTACAAATCTCCAGGTCAAGACTAAGCCCACATATGTGCTTTGTTCCTTATGCCAAGAAAAATGATTCCTTGGATTTGAAATTAGGATTATAGGTTACACTTATCAATTGGGACGAATTAAATTTGTAGATTGAATCCACTTCAATTCAATATTGTATGCATTAAATTGGTTTTAAGGTCGTTTCTGCAACTTCCTTTTTATTTCAATAAATTTAAATAGCTTGAAGTCCAGTGATGGAATCATATGCTGGAAGGTATGATAATTTTAAATTAAGGTTGTGGACAGGTCCTATATAATATACTTAAGGAAAGAGAGGAATGTATGAATTTAGCTCATTGTGCTCAAGGCTTTAGATCAATGTTGTTTTGTTTTGTTGGAAATTCTAATAATTGAACTAATATGTCAGGTTACATTAATCACATCAGTAAGCCTGCATTGTCTCATGAATTATTGTGTATCCTATGCCTTCAAGGTAGTAGATTTAATATTGAACATTAGAATATTTGAGAAATAAGGTGTTTCTATTATAGTTCCTCGTTGTTTCTAGCATTGAAATTCAATAGAATTAAATGACTGCTCAAGAATCTTCGATAACTTTTCTATTTTGTTTTTATTGTTACTTTTTGTAGGGTTATTGACCTAGGTAATGATTGTATTTTGAACCTTTGTTTTGTGTGATATTGGTTTTACCCGTCTTTATGTGTTATAGATAAGGACAATCTATGTCTATATGGATTTCCAAGTGAACAGTAAGAAGTGAATCTGCCTGCAAAAGAGGTGCCTCTTGAGATGCAGGAAAGGGATTGGCTCTCCTTGGTTGTTGTTCATAGCGATGCTTTGTTGTCTGCATTTTTTGTCTATTATGATGCAAGATTTGGTTTTGAAAAGAATGGCAAGTGCACTTTCTTGGCTTGAACTTGCCTTTGATGTCTATTTTTTTGTTGTGGATAATGCGCTGTGAAAAAAATTCCTATGAGAAGCAAACATCGTTGCTATTTCTGTGAAGTTTCAAACCACAAACACAGTTTCATGTTTTGTGCCACTTGCCCTACTAAAATGCAATGCCAATGCTTTTGATTTCTCATAGGAAATTTTTACAGCTTATTGGGGACATGTCATGCTCCTCATGTTTATCCTAAGCTATATCATTTGTGTATGCTGATCTAATTTCTATTTTTTCTTTCTTTTTATGTTTTAGTGCTAGGTGGTGTTTACTACCCTAACTCTATGTTCTCTGGAAAAGTGTTTCCTGCCAAAAATCCCTTTGTCCCTTGTACATTTCCTATGTATCTCTTTATAAGTTTCAATTTCAAAATATTTAATGTTGATTGACCTTACTATCAGGCTCTTAGCTAAATAGGTTATAAGATTTATTTGTTATAAAATAGTTAAATGTTTTTGCAATACCACCTGCCATCAACGCTATTAATTTTTCATCCCCTCCATTATACATAATTATTTTCTTATAGCTACAATTTTTTTGTAAAGTTATTTTAGTTTTAATATAAATTATTGTCTAAATATAATTTATTATTTTGTCAAATTGTTTTTCAATATTTAAAGTATATTCCAGAAGTAAATTTTACTAAGAAGTGGATGTTATAAACATTAAATTCATATAATTTAGAAACTTAAAAGATACATTAGATATTTAATGTAAATATTTTTTAAAAATTTCTTGAAAAATATTTGGATTAAATAATTGTTTAAAAAATTATCATACCTCCCAGCATATTATAAAATTATCTATTTAGTATTTTTTATTTTGTTTTGAGAATATTACATCTTTTATAATTGAATTGTTAAAAAATATAATTTTCTATTCTTATAATATAAATTATGTATAATTGTTGAAGCAATTTTTAATTACTAAAATCCAATAACACTTTTTCTTGTAATAAAAAATCTTAAAAAAATATTACTAACATGAGTAAAACACCTCAATAGAGGCAGATGTACATAGTCAAAAAGGAAGAAACTAACTTTAAAAAAAAAAATTGGCTATTCATTCTTGTTTACTACCAAGGTGAAACATATTTCAGTAAGTGATACATACCTTACTATTCATTCCTTTGCATTGCTCAAGCTGTAAATGAGGGACAAAATTCTCTGTTTTAGCAAGTTAATCAACACTCAATAAATCTATGAAATATTTTAGCAAGCTAAGCATAACATCATGCACTAGAATCCAAAGCTCTAACAATAGCACTCTTAGGAAACTGAACGAATGGAGTACAATCAAAGAAAGCAACCCTTACCAATGACAATAGTAGGATCAATTGAGCGTCCAGTTGATTGCCATATAAATTAGGGACCAAAATCTGTCATTTAGCAAGTTAATCAGAACTCATAATATATCCAAGAAATATTTTAGCAAGCTAAGCTTTACATCGTGCACCTATACTTGAAAGCTCAAACACTAGCACAACTACGAAACTGAATGACTGGACTACAAACAAAGGAAGCAACCCTTACCAATGAAGGTATTAGTAATATTTCATTGCCTAGTTAATCCTTCCAATCCAATTTGTATCTATCTTCTGAAGGCCCTACCATTAACAGTCATCTAAGAAAGTTAATAAAAAGGGAAACAAAATATAAACTTCAAGAAAAGAAAGTGGCTAGTCTCGAAAACAAATTAGAAACTTGAAGAAAACAAAGTGGTTACTCATGCCCATTTTATACCTAGATCAAACATAACAGAGTAAGTCATACATACCTATTTATGAAGAAAGCAAGGAATTATAATACTTTTGTCCTATGTGTGCACAACCTTAAAGCCCAATTGCTCCAAAAATGCAAAAGTTGTCCTATGTATGCACAACCTTCAAGCCTAAGTGCTCGAAAATACAAAAGTTGTCTTATGCTTGAACAACCTTCAAGGCCAACTGCTCTGAAATGCAAAAGCTGTAGAATAAAAACTCTTTTTTTTATTTCGCAAGTTAATCAAAACATGTTACATAGCCAAACAAATAAAATAACAGTTCAAAAAATCTTACTTGATGTCTCCAACACTTTGTTGCACTCTTTATTTATTTATTTTTTCACCTTAGTTTGTACCCACTAATTTGCCTTTTAATTTTATGTCACAAATCAAGTGTATGTTTGAATTGCACAATGCACAAATAAATGTTACCTTGCTTTCTTATTGATTTTAGAATGTAAACTTTTTTTGCACGTAAAACAATTTTTTTTGAAAAGCAAAAAATCTATACAAAATTGCAGAGAAGAAATCACATGCAAAAAAGAAGACAATTTTCTTGTTAAGGACGAACTCCCGACGAAATTGTAGAAGACTAAGCTACATTAAAATCATACATTCGTAGAATAGATACTATACACACCTTCAATCTTCTTAGGATGCTCTTCAGTCTTTCAAAATGCCCTTCGATCTTTTGAGAGTGCTTTCTAACTTTACAAATTGTTAGCTATCAAATTATTGCCACAAACTTTATATTTATTTCATTGTACTAGAGATAAGATTTCTTAGATTTTTCTTGATAGTCAAACATTTAATTATGTCAATATCATTTTAGATGCAATTGTTTGCTGCATCTAGACTTTGTTTGTCTGCCACCCACTGACATTGTTAATGCTTGTAGCCATTGTTAATGCTTGTACTTGCACAATCTTGAGACGTATCTCTTTAGAGCGCCCATTGTGCTATAAAAAATGATACAAAATAGAGTTTGTAAATTATTTATAAATGCAATATTTAATGAAGATAGTTGCAGCTTACTGTAACATTTAATGTGCAAAGGCAAAATTCACTTACAATTTACTGTGACATTTATTGTAGGGAGTAAATTTCACTTTAATATTTATTACAAATTCGTAAACATACCTTCTACATTTCTTGCAAATGTAACTCTTAATAAAATAATTCAAAAAATATATTTTTAAAATGCATATGTACTCTTCTTTTGTACTCACATTTATTTATTGCATTTTGAAAATGTCTCCATGAATTAAATGATCTGGAAACTAATTTCATTGAAAATACAAAGCACTTAAAAAATAAAATTGAACTATAGAAATAAAATTTTATGACATTAAATACTATAATATGATTGGGTAGCAAGTCATTATCACGGAAGAAAATTGCACTCAATGAATGCTAAAGATTTTTGCCTTCGGCAAGAACTAAAAAGGAAAATATGACTGTTGAGCTATGAAAGAAAGCAAATTGTATTTTCGAATACGTTCTTTCAACTGAATTGTTGAATTTCAAACTTTTTTGTCCTTCGAAAATCCGTTGAATTTCATGACATTAAAATTTTTGCCTTCAGCAAGAACTAAAAGGAAAATACATTAAATTGTATTTTCGAATACGTTCTTTCAACTGAATTGTTGAATTTCAAATTTTTCTAGTTTGCAGTGGGCTATTTTTGTCCTTCGAAAATCCGTTGAAGCATTGAATTTGGAGAGTGGTTACTGAAGTGGGTACTCGCTATTTTTCTTGGGCGCTCAAGATTTTTATTGGGTACTCGTTTTTGATTAATTTCCCCTGAGCTCGTATTCGGTGTTAACGATTTTCTTGGAAATCACTGTTTGAGATTTTCATTGGAGGGTTTGGGGTTTGAATTGTGTGTTGGAAATATTTGCTGGAGGTTCTCATTGAAGGTGATTGTATTTTGAAGTGGGTTTTGATCAATGGACATATTGGGTAACTCTGCTTCTTCGTCTTTTTCAATAGCACAACAAACATGGGAAGGTGTCTGCATTGGCGCTGTTATCTTTTTCTCAGCATGGATGAAGGGCCTCAGCAATCTGATTTGTATCAACATTTTGTTTATACTTGAGCATTAGCATAGTCGTGCAAACATTTATGCAAGAATGCTAACATCCCTCAACCATATGGGCTCCATTTGGCACTCAAAACAGAGGTGTTTTTATACTTCATGTTCAAAACCAATGTTGAGCCTAATTCTGTACACCTCCAACAATCATTTCCTAACCTCTTGGATGATTAAGTTTTTTAATAGAGATTCCTCTTCCCTTCTTATGCTCTTGAAAGTAGTTTTTGGCTCAAGTCTCCTTTTCCTTCCAATCTTCTGCAACACTCTATAGCATTCCAGATGTTAGCAGCAACTCTTTGGCCTTGTGAGCATCTTGCATCATCATCATGAAGTTGCCTGCAAACCAATGGACTCCATTCTTTTCGGATGGTTTGTTGTTCTTTTCTTATTTCTTTGTTGTCTTTGTATTGTAGTACTTCCTTGGCATCTCTAGATCCTAAATCTCCCAAATTTTTCTTTCTACAGTTACACACACCAAGATGTTGAATCCTTATAGACTGAGGGTTTAAACACACTTGTATAGATCATTTTTATTTTGTTGTTCTTAAGTTCTAGATGCGTGTAGGATTCAAATGATTTCCTATATTCCTCATTCCATTGATTACCCATGGAGGTCAAAAGACCAAACTAGGGTCTTGACCATTTTAGCAAACTCCCAAGCAGTCCCCAACATTTTTCTTGCCCCAGCTAACAGGTTCTTTTGAAGACTAACTCACAATGGAGATTTGTGCTCTCTTACCTTCTTTTATCATTTAGTTATTTTGTCTAAGATTAAAATATAATTTAAATCATATAACTTGCTATTCTGTACTTTTCCAGGTACAACCTTGGGTTTTTCTGTTGTGTTTTTGGCCTTCCTTGTGTGCAAGAATTCTAGAACTTATGCAGAAAGTTTATTTTTCAAGTATTTCTAGATGAAAGCATAGAATCAGGATGACAGTGCAACTTCCAAACTACAGCACAAGTGTGCTAGTGTCTGTACCAAATAGCTTCTAGACTCACTCTCCAGGTTCCCTATTATCTCATATTTACTGTTCTGCACTTAATTTTACGATTTTGTTCCTATATTTTCAATTTTCATATTTTCATTTCCCAGCGCAATACTTTTGCCTAATGAATAAATGTAGCTTAACTAGGCAGACAGTTACTTTAAATTTCCTTTACACCTTGATTGGCCAACTACCCAAAATGTGACTCAATTGAGAGGATTTAACAGGTTGTACAATTTTTATATGAGATTTATCAAGGATTTGGGAGGTCTCATGGCACCTCTCACTAATCTTCCAAAAACAAAAAGATCGGTTCAATAGGACAAAGGCAGAAGACGTTGCATTTCAAAATATTAAGAAAGTGACAAACTCTAGTCTTGCACTTCCAGATTTCATTCAGCCCTCAATGGTGGAATGTGACGCTTCAGGCATAGGCATCATGGCAGTGTTCATGCAAAACAAGACACACATTACTTTTGAAAACAGAAAACTAAATAAGAAAAACAAGCTTGTGTGCATAGATTGTAAGGAATATTAGCCATTATGCATGCTACAGGAAAATTCAAGTCATATTTGTCAGAGCAGAAAATTATTGGAACATGTCATCAGAGTCAAAAAACTTAATTGTCATAGACTTGGAGTGAACAATATGCAAAATGAATATGCAAACTACAAGGTTATGATTTTGAAATTCAATATAAGAAGCACAATGGAAGGGAGAAATTCTAGCTGAATATTAAAAAGATTAGATAGCCACTGCTATGTTGCAAGACGAAGAAAGAACACAAGAGGGCAGCACATATAATTTTTCAATTGATGTGATATTTAATTTTGGGAAGCACTTATAGTTTTTCAAGTGATGTGATATTTAATTTTTTTATAAGAATTGCATATATCTTGTACCCAATTCAAAATTTAAAAGAAGACTACTTGAGGAATATAATTCCTCATTACCAGTTATATTGGCTTTTAGTTTTTTTAGTTGTACTATGTAACTATAGCACAAGAAGCAACTTTTTTAAGGGGATTGAAAGAATATGTAAGCAGCTTTGTGGCTTCAGTCAATTCTGGGAAAGGAATAAAATAAAGAATGTGAGAAGCCCGTGTCTATTGCAGCCCTCGCCTATTCACAACCGATAACATTATGCTGCTTCTTATGGGTGGGCATGACACCAGTGTTGTCACTGTAACGTTGCTCTTGAGGTATCTGGATCTCAATCCGGACTGCTACCAAAAGGTTCTTCAAGGTATATAGTAAAAGCCTCTGCATCCCTGATTTATTTTAACTTGTCTTAATAGGATAATTGATTTGGGAAAAGAGTACAGAGCAAATGGAGATAAAGCGGGAGAAGGAGACAAGTGAGGTGCCTGTGCTACAGTGGGATGACCTTCAAAAGATGAAGTATACATGGAGAGCTGTTCAAGAGACACTCAGTCTTTATCCTCCAGCAAGAGGCGCCCACACTACTTCATTGGTGCTGTTGAAGACGGTGGTACATTGTAGGTCAGGAGGCACCATTGAGGTCATGGGATTAATGCAGGGAAAGATGGATGCGGGCACTATTATTGTGATGGATGCATTTTCTCTTCCTATGGAGGGTACTGAAACCAGAGTCAATACGCAGGCTGACACTTATGAGTATATGGTGGAGTATTCCCAGACTACGAAACATGTATGTATGCTATTCATGCATTCATTTCTCTTCCTTCTACTATTTATTTTCTTTGTAATATGTGTGTTGCCCATTGTTGCAGAAATAATACTATGGTTCCATGGATTGGTTTTTTTTTGGTCTCTGTTTTAAGAGTAATTAGAGATTTGGTGGAATTGATATAGAGTGTGATAGTATAAAAGTATGTCTCTGAAAATATATTAAGCTGCAACAGCTTATGTGAATACTTATTTTTTCATCATTAAAAAACTCAGATTAGGATAGTGAAGATTCAAATACACAGGTCATCCACAGGTAGGTAGCAATAATATGTTCAAACATAGCACCTAGCATTAGGAACAGTAATAGAAACGTAATATCTATAGGAATCATAAATAAAAGTAGGCAATTCAGAGTGTAACTTTTGTGTGATTTTTAACACCTTGAACAAAATGATAGCACACATCTAGAAAGACCGCAACCAACATTGGCCCTCTGAGTTACTAATAGAAAATCCTTATGGATGATGGTCTTCCCACTCTGATTCAAGAGTGCCCTCTGAGTTTTGGGGATGAGGGGAGGGTTTTGGGGGACAGCAAAAAAATTTCTTAATTAAGTCTGATGAGAGGAAAACGGTGGTGAAGTTTTTGGGGATCTATTTGACAATATTTTAAAAAAGAATTAGGACATGATCAAACAACTGCTTATAGAAAATGATTGTGTTCTGATATGGTTCAGGTGTGCAACAACAAATCTTATCCATATGTTTACAAAAGTGAGTGTAGATCTAAACATATACCTTAAGAACGAACTAACTAAACTCTGATTATTGAAAATAGTTTTGATTTATCTTTTGATGTCTGAATCACAGTTAGAAATTGACATTGTTCACAAATACATTTAAACAATCTGTTGAATCATGAAAATCATATTCTTCTAAATCAAAACCACAAAGAGGATTGATTGAACGGATTAGAATAGTGATCAGCAATAAGAATCACTCTTATCAGCTCCTTATCTATAAAATTTCCCTACCCAGTATTCTGGCTGATAGTCCTCAAAAGACAATCATATGTGTGAACTCAGAAGGCAGAAGAATGAAAATTCTTCATTATTTTTTCTGAAAGATCATTGTAGAGACACAGCCAAGAAGTAAACAAGAACACCCAATGATCGTAAGACTGAAGAATTACGACTGAAGAAACTTTCATTTAATACAAAAGTAGTTGACAAAGGAAAGTTATGCTGCATGTGTTAAATTACATAATTAAGTCTGATTATAATCTGCACTTATATCTGCTATGAGTAGGAAAGATATTCATTAATTGCATGCATTTTTGACTCCCACCTCTTCTCCTTTTATACCATTTAACACGCCGTTATCCAAGGGAGGCGACTATCCATAATGTGGGTCGACCACATTAGAAGTATTTAAATTAAATTTTTTATTTATTTTAATTTCTCCAAAGTAGGAGCCAATCTAAGAAGGTCGGCCAGCATTAAGTCTCAAGATAAATAATGAATATTTCTTATATCTTTCTCATTGGTCGGTCCAAAATTAAGGAACAACAATTTCAGCAATATGGGTGCCACACATGAATGGGCTCGACCAACCCATTAAGACCACAAATTTAATATTAAAACACAATCAATATTTTCCTTTAACAACAACAAAATGATAGTAGATGATAGCAGCAATTTGTACTTCTTCCCTTTGACATCAATGATCAATGACAACAATATTTCCAACAAGTTTCAAATGTGGTTCCCATTATCATATGCACAATGCATGATGGGAATAAAAGATGAAATGTTATCACACATAATGGCTTAGTTGTTAATATACATGGCATGATGTTGTGATATTATTGGGCTGCATATTAATCAACCCAACAAATACAATGCTCCTATTGGTTGATGTGTACGACATGTCTCTTCGTTGTCACCAAGTGTAAAGACAAGAGCATAAATTTGACGCTTGGAAAGTTTTTTTCATTGCCAAGGCTCTTTACATCATAGTTTTAAAGAAATGTACTATACATGAAATTGTGATGCCTAATAGCCATTGATCTTCCTCACTTAAAGACATCAATGATCAACATTCAAGCAAAATTGAGGGAGTTAATGGTCACACTATTAATTTTTAAAGTGTAGAAAAGTGTGCCAAAGGAACATTTAACCTATTGCACTACTCCCAGACGACCCAAAGCACCATTAACATTTTGTTGAGGCTAACAATTTTAATTGCTACATTAATGGTTGCAAGGGTCATTTCCCTTTTTAACCATTAACATTGATAGAGATACCCCATAGGTCTTGCAAAGCCTAAAGTATAGGAGGGATTTGAATATCTCTTGTTTGTTGTGACTCTCTTGACTAATGGTTGAAGAATTGCTTCCTATTTTACATATGTTTGGCACAGATTTGCAAAAATAGGAGGAGAACTTGTATGAGGTGCACTATTTTTTTAGGTATTCTATTTTTCCCTCATACTCTATCTTGAAAGAATGAACACATTATTAAATCAGGCTCATTTATGGAAAAAACCCTATTATTGATGGATTTGTATTGAGGGATGGGTACTACAATAAGAAAGACACACTGCAATGTCCTTTTTTAAATTATCCTTATTTTGCCTTAAGTAAGTAACTCTAACTCACATTAATAATTGCTAGTTGATTATAAATATTAATTTAACCTAAAATTTATAATTTTGATTGTATATACTTTAGATTTAAAGCTTATAACATAGTTTTAAAAATATAAAACTTATTCTCGAGTCTTTTTTGTAATATTTCTTTTAATTTGCAGTTATCTCTCTTTATATAAATGTCTTGAAATGTGTCCAAATTTTTCCAAGTTAGGGGTTGTGTCCTCAAGTCAAATAAATTTTTGTTCCATGCTCTCTGGGAGTAATTATCAAATAATAAAAGATGTATTCTTTATATGATGCTCCTTGTTTGGTGTCTCTTATATATCGTTTTTCCTTCGATAGTCATGATTCTTCACACATACCTTGGTTTTTGATTAAATTTAACTTTATTTTTAAATTTTTAAATTATATTATATTATATTATATATATATATATTTAGTTTTATATATTATTATTATAATCTCATTTTCAGAAGGGGACATTATAGTCCACCCTTCCCAAGATTTCTTGTCCTCAAGCAATCATAAACTAGGATATGTTAGAATTTCTACACTTGATTGATTTTTTTTGAAGATACCAGGATCCCAAATCAATCTTGGAAATACAATAAATCTTTTTAATGATGTAGTATATTTCATTAACTGACTATTTGTTGCTAAATCTTGCTGAACAACTTTGTCTTTCTTGTCTTCAAAATTTTTGCTTTATGATTCATTTTGTCTTGCAAAATTCTTGAGTCGTACCCAACTCTACTCATTGCTCTGTCCCTACAACTTCTAATTTTTTAGGGGGTTGTTCTTTATGAAGAACCATTTCACCATTCATCTTCCGCTATGTTATGCTAAATCATCACAAGTTGTGAAACTTGAACCAAGATATGTCTTTGCCTTTATTTCAAAAAGTGGGTTATCCCAACGTATAAACTTCTTTGCATCCATTTCAAAAAGAAAATTATTTGTTATCTATCGAAACAATTGAAAATTATTTCTATTATCAAGTTGGAAATTAGTTTCTTGTTTAGACCATTCATATTGGCCTTAATTCTAAACAATTGTCGTCTCAATCCTTCATTTTTGATTCTCAATTATTGTCAACATTCCCAAATTGCTTACTATTCATTGTTGATCTAACAATTCATGTATATTCAAAATCAACAATTTAGTAACTATTGAAACCTTCTTTAGCATGTGACTCTAATGTCTTTACTTCCTCATTTTCTTAAAAAGAATTTGTTGAGATCCTCAACACTTTCATTTTTGTGACCTAAAACTTCCAAATTTGGGCTAATTGAAATGTCCTCAAATGCATATTCATCTTCAATGCTCTTCTAAAAATCAATCAATGACTCATTTTTTGGAAGTTTGAAAGATAGTGCATGACTTGGTGCATCTTTAACTTGAAATATTCTTGTTCAACAAGAGGAACCCTTCTTGTCTTCCCTTCATTGATATTTCGGTGACACATGCCATCATTAGAAACTAATAAAACATCATCTCCTACCAAAGTCTCTTTATCTTCCACTTGCTTTTTAGGTTCCTCTTGTTCCTGCTCATTGGTCTGCTCATTTTCTTGTAGCTCTAGTTATTTATTTTAAACTTTATTCTTTTTCTTTCTATTATTTTTCTCCTTTTATTTGTTATCTCTTTCTTTGTCTATCTATCAAGAACTCTTTTTTTTTTCTCTCTCTCCTTTACTTTCACTATTTTCAATCATTTTTTTTTTCTTTTCTTCATTTAATTCTCATTTTTTTTCTCCATTTTCCATTCTTTATTACTCTCTTATCTTGTTTTGTCTATATCTATCTACTTTTCCTTTTTCTATATCTCTTTTACCTAGTTTCTTTCTTTTTATTTTCCTCTCTCTTTCTTTGCATGCATTTAGTCTTGTCCATTTTATCTCTTTTTTATCTTTACCTTTATGTGTGTTTTGCCTCTCTCTATCGAACACTCAGATTTATAATTTATGTTTCTTTTTTCTATATCTCTTTTTCCTAGTTTCTTTGTTTTTAGTTTTCTCTCTCTTTCTTTGCATGCATTTAGTCTTGTCGAATTTCATCTCTTTTTGTATCTTTATGTTTATGTGTGTTCCCCCTCTCTATAGAACACTCAAATTTATAATTTATGTTTCTATTTTCTTATTGGAAACTCTGCATTTTGTCTTTTTTGCATTTCTTTTTCTCATTCTCTCTCTCTCGCTCTTTATTTTTTTCCTTTTCTCTCTTTTTCTGTTTTTTATTTGTCAAGTAGGTGATATTTTCATAGTGTATCATATTATGTAATATTTTTAGTGTGTCATATTATGTAATGTTTTATCAAGATTTAATTATGTAATTTTTGAGTCAATTTTATTTAACTATATTTTATTAGGGATTCAAATGAACTCATCTCCCATGCATGAATGATCCAATTATAACTCATTGTATTTAGGTGATGCTCATAAGGGTGAAGCATTAGCACTTCCCGATCGATCATCAATCCTAATATTACTCTAGCTCTAGTGTGCTTAACCTGAGAGTTTCACCCAAGATCTTGGGGGAAGCTAAGTGGTAGCTAGGTTGGCTTGATATCGGGGGAACTCCATGGTAAAGATTTTTTTTAGTAGAGTATTTATTGTATGGGTGACCTCTAAGATCACCTAGATGCAATGAGTGCTAAGTGGACTATTCATACTCATAAGAGACGGGTTCTTGTGAATCACTATTCGTTAAATATTGATTAGTAAATTTGATTAAAAAATTGTGCAATTGAATCTTGATAAAACATCACATTTTTTCTTATATTATGTAGTTTGCTCATTCATTATTTATTTATTCCTCTTTATTTATATAATGTATTTCTTTTACTTTCGTTTGTTCTATTTTTGTATTTATTTTTTATTTTTATATTTTATCTTTCTTTTGTTTTATTTCTCACCTCTTTTCCTTTCTTGCTATCTTTTATTTTTCTTATTGGTTTGTTTGTTTGTTTATCTTTCTTTCATTGTTTCTATT